>OMMV01219683.1:0-12608 GCA_900302635.1 Chatrabus melanurus | reverse complement strand
ACAAAGTGACATCAGGGTCGGCCCCTGCTTACCTGACGGCTATAATAAAGGCTTATGTCCCATCCAGGGCGTTGCGATCCTCCCAAACAAACCGTCTGGCCTTGCCCTCCCCTCACACAAGGCGCTCTCGGTCCAAACTTTTCTCCGTTGTGGTCCCGAAATGGTGGAACAAGCTACCAGTTGCTGTGAGAGTGGAGACATCCCTCTCTGCCTTTAAGAAGCTCGTGAAGACTCTCCTTTTCCGAGAGTACTTCCCTTCATAACTATCTAACCTCCACTCACCCACACTGTCCTGTAACCTGGTTATACTAACACTCTACACCTTGCTTACTCTGTTTTCCTGCATTTCTGTAAACTTGTTTATGTCCTCTTCTGTAAGTCGCTTTGGATAAAAGCGTCTGCCAAGTGCAATGTAATGTAATGTAATGTAATGTATAAACTACTTTTGACACAGAGTACTTTTGTCCAACATGCAAAAGTGAATTGAATTATCAAGCCTTATACACGTATTATATAGCCACAGCTACATTGTAATTACAATCATGGAGCAGTTCTTAACTGTGCAATTATAGGACACATCAAAGATATTCAAGGTCCTTTCATTATAAGTCATCAATGAAAGGTGTAAAAGCAAGGTGAGAAAACGCCTTCCCAGATGTGTTGTAGTTTCTTTTATCACTCATATCAAAGAAAAGTGTGAAACATGATGTATTATACAGCCATGCTGCATTGTAATTACAATCATGGAGCAGTTCTTAACGGTATAATTAATGATATTATGAACTGTAGAGGGAGAAATATGCAAATCCCTCCCAATTGTTCTTTGAAGAACATTGTTTTTAAACATTTCAATAATGTTCTCATGCATTTGTTGACAAATTGAAGATCCTCTGCCCATCTTTGCTTCTCAAAGACTCAGCTTTTTGTGGATACTGCTATTGTTCCAAATCATGATTATAATCACCTATTTGAAATAACATCTTTTTTTTTTTTTTTTTTACCTCATTACGAACCCTAAATTGCCCCATCCCAGCTTTTTTTGGAATGTGTTGCAGGCCTTAAATGCAGGAATGGATGTATATTAATAAATGAAATGTTGTTGGAAATATCTTGGATTCATACTATCTGAAATGAAATAGAAGTCAAAGAATCACTGCATTTTTAAAAATTTTTATTTGCTTTTTCCGTATCGTCCCAACTTTGTCTGATTTGGGGTTGTACTATTTCAGTGTATGAAACTGTGCCACCCTTACCCCAGGTGAGGCAGTGCTACTACACTGCTTCACTGGCATTTATTTTTGTCCCATTCCTTTCAATGTAATTTTAGCTTAGCTACCCTCGGTCCATCCTTCCTCTGCAGATAACCAGAATCTTACGGAAATAAGTCCTGCCCCTGAGGCAGTGCTTCACCTGTATAAATCATTGGACATTCAAGATTTGAAGATGATTGACACAAAACTCCGACCAATAAACTCCGAACGGCCTGCCCTATACGCTGAGCACACAATAGACCCTATCGCATATAGTCACTTACGAGCCAACGTAGGGGCCATTTTTTTTGGGGGCCAATTTTGCCAAAATTTCCAGGCAGCCGTACTTCCATCTGGTTATGTTGTAACCTGCGCTGTGTTTCAGCAAGCTGTTACAGAACAGGGAGGCAGATTGGATTCAAAATGCAAGCTCAGGTTTCTTAAAAGAAACAATATTTATTACAACCCCAATTCCAAAAAAGTTGGGTTGATGTATAAAATGTAAATAAAAACAGAATCCAATGATTTGAAAATCTCATAAACCCATATCTTATTCCCAATAGAACATAAACAACATATCAGATGTTGAAACTGAGACATTTTCCCATTTCATGAAAAATATTAGCTCATTCTGAATTTGATGGCACTAACACATCTGAAAAAAGTTGGAACGGGAGCAATTTATTCTAAATATAAGGATTAAATCATCACTTTTACAGCCAGTTGTCTTCAGACTAGTGGTGATGCAACAGAAAAAATTGCACAATGCACAGTTTCTCCAATTCCAACCACAGAAGCCCATAACTCCTTCAGAGTTGTCTGGGTGTCTTGGTGGCTTCCCTCACTAGTCTCCTTCCAGCATGGTCACTCAGTTTTCGAGAACTGCCTACTTGACACAGATTTACCATACAGTACCATACTGTTTGTATTTCTTAATGATTGATATAAATGAAGTCCAAGACATATTCAGTGACTTGGAAATGTTCATGTTTTCATTCCCTGACTTGTCTCAAGAAAACCGGCTGTAAAAGTGATGATTTAATCCTTATATTCAGTTGTTTCTGAGTTATATTTATATTGTTTATGTTCTACTGGGAATAAAATATGGGTTTATGAGATTTGCAAATCATTGCATTCTGTTTTTATTTACATTTTACACATCCACCCAACTTTTTGGGAATTGGGGTTGTAAAAAATGAATGTGCAAAGTCCAAAGAGTTTAGTTGTTTGGCGTGGAGGCAGCAATGGAGGCAGGCAAGGAGGATGACACCAGAGAACAGAACCAGAACCAGGCAGGCCAGTGGAGCTGGTGATGGCTGCAGACTGCCAACAGAAAGGGAGACAGTCACAAAAATGGCAACACAAAAATACAGAGTTCAAGCAGTACAAATCCTGACAGAACTAGACAGAGACTGGCCAACGTTACCACGTAGCGAGTGGAATAATCCGGTGAAGTAGAAGTCTTCAGCCATGTCTTAAACAGCGGCTCTTTGACGAGCCTCAGATGTGCTGCAGCAGCAGGTGTCACTGATGAGAACAGCTCCACTGGAGAAAACTGGAAGTGAGAGAGAAAACAAGGCCCAGACCGCAAATCCAAACCACAACAGAAGCGAGAATTATAAATATATAAAATACATCTAATAATTGTAAATCAGATCAGACAACCTAAGAAATAAACAGTAAATGCATTCCTTGCAGCACAACCGTATCCTGCTGATTTTTCTTCTCCTGAAGTGGTGCACAGCGTGCTGCTGTCCAATGCAGCTTTGGGCTTCACACGGCTTCGATACTTCCAAGTTCTACGAGTTCAACATGAGGCTCAGTAAGCATCCAAAAGCCATCATCACATCTGTGTTTTTTGATTGTTTCATTTGTCCAGCCACAGTCAATAAGCAGTGAGCATAAACATCACTAATATGACGTGGTGGTAACTGTTTCAAAGTCCCTTTGCCACGGCACAGCTGTTCAGATCACCAACAGAGCCGTACGCTGTAGTCAACAGCTGTCGCTTCCTCTCCAAACCTTCATGATTACACTCTTCCAAAATCAGATAAACTTGCACGGCTTTCTCGTAGACACGTAGAAATAAAACGTATTTTCCAGGCGCTACAAAGCGAAACCATTCACTGTATGAAAGAGACTGGAAATTTGGTTGCCTTCCAAAATCTGCAGAAGTTGACGACGCAATGCATTCTGGGTCAATTTTTGGCTATATGCGAAAGGGTCTATTGCATTGGGTCTCGCAGCCGTTGTGAGGACCATGTATGAGGATGAAATATAGATGTAATGATGTTCAGGGAAGATCAGGGAAGTGGAAAGATGTAAAAAAAAAATCTGCGCGTGAACTGCGGCTGTTTGCACGTAAACATGTGCAGTGGTCAGGAATGTGTGTTTGTGCACATGTACACAGCTTGGTTAAACCCATAAAACTGTGTAAATAAAATATTCCGATGAATGCATCACAGATCTCAAATAACTTCTTAAAATATTGATGTAACTGAAGCAGCTGCATTCACAAACAGCTGTATAGTTAGTTTGTATAGTTTCAAAGATGATAAACCGTTTTAATTGAAATGATTCATGGAGTTTTTCCATTCAAGTTTTAACTTTGAAGGAGCAGATTTGAAAATGAAATTAGTTTAACAAACTCTTCATCAAATAAGATCATTATTACAAGGCAAGTCTGGGAGCATGCGCTGGTGCCGCGCTTCGCCGCATCCACGACACCACGGAACCGCCTTGGGTCCTGGATGGCAACCACCCAGGCAGACAACCGGTCCATCCCCACAGCTCTAAAATAGTCATCTATCTGCCGCAGCCAGGTGAAGCATGGGCGTCCCCTTGGCCTTCTCCAGACACTGGGGTCCTCAACACTCAGATACCTATGTGCTGCATCATGCACACCCAAATGCGCCACATGGCCAAAATGTCAAAGCTGAGGCTCCCTCACAACGCACAATTGTTACAGTGAAGGGCTCATATTGTGCAAAATCAGTTTTTATCTACTTTTATATTTTCATGTGTTTGAGTTTTCATGTTAAACATTCTCAAAGTCCCACAATTCTATGAGTCTACTCACAGAAACTCTCCTGCTATAAACATCATTCAGACCAGACACAGCTTGTTTCAGAGTTGGTTGCTTCACCAGAAAATTCGTCACTTCTTCCCAGACAGCTGCTGAAAGCTGCTGAAGTCGCCTTTCAACTGTTGGATGTATTCCTCCTCTTCAGTGCACCAGCCATCAGATTTCACAGTCCAAGTCATCAGAGCTCAAACAGTTGTGGCCTCAGCTCCTAATGGTTCATGGCAAGCCCAGACATCCACAAAGCCAGGGCTCTGTTGAAAGAACAAGCGCTGACGTCAAAGATATTCTGGTGAGTTGGATGTGTGACAACAACAACACCCAGGACTGGACAGTGAGGCTAAACTTTGTTCAGCAACAGAAGAACGGTGATCAACATACTGGCATCAACCAAATCCCCCAAAAAGCCAAGGTTGGAGCGGACCCAACAAGTCCCCTTATCACATATAGCCATTTATGAACCAACATGGCGGGATTGCAGTCAGCCATATTTCTGTCCAGTTGTGTTGTTCAGAAAGTGAGTGTTAAAAATACATTAAATAAGTGTAAACCAGCTCAAACTAAATAATAAACAGTAAATACATACCCTGCAACACGCCATCCTGCTCTGTGTACACCTGATACCGTCAGATCTCAGAAGTTAAGCAGAAGGGGTCCTGATCAGTACTTGGCTGGGAGACCGCTTAGGAACACCAGGGGTTGTGTGTGTTTCTCCATGTAAAACTGGAGTTGCATCAGGAAGGGCATCCGGACATCTGCTGTGGCGACCCCCGAGCACCCGGGAGTAGCCGAAAGACAAACAACAACAACATACCCTGCAACACAACCGCATCCCGCTGACTTTACTTCTCCAGAAGTGGCACACAGCAACCACGTAGAATATCGTCCTGCTGTCCCACGCTCCTTTGGGCTTCACACGGCTTCATATCGTATATTCGATACTTCCAAGTTCTACGAGTTTGATATGATGATCAGTAAACATCAGATAGCCATCATCACATTTGTGTTTCTTCATTCTTTCATTTTGTCCAACCACAATCAATAAGCAGGCGAGCTTAGACATCGCTAATACGAAGCGGTGGTAACTGTTTCAAAGTCCTGAAACAGTCACTACAGCTATCCCGTTGAGATCGTGAACAGAGCTGTCGTACTCACTCGCCACCACTTCCTCTTCAAGCCTTCATGGTCACACTCTTCCATAATTGAATAAACTTGCGCGTCTTTCTTGTAGACACATGAAAGTGAACTGAAGTTTGGCTGTCTGCAAAAAAACTCCGGATGCTGATGACACAATGCATTCTGGCTCGATTTTTGCCGATGTGCGATATGGAGAATTGGCTAGACATCTTCTATTTTACTATCTGAAATTCTTGAGCAGCTTCAATCTGAAGATGATGATCTGGCACTTCATCAGCCACTGCCCCTAATGAATCCAGCAAGCCACCACCACTGCCTTATGTTACAAGTGAGCCATCTTCTACTAGCAGTCACCTATCACCACCTGCAACCAACCAACCACCATCACATTTTGCCATCAGGAAGTCATTTTCTTCTACCAGCCCACCATCAGTGCCTGCACCCAACCTGTAACTCTCACTTTCTGCCCCCAGCAGCCATTTTCTGCTACCAGCTCACACTTCCCTATCCTTGGCCAGGCCCTCTAACTCCTCCTCCAAGCCAGGTGGGAGGTGTAATCCCTCCTGCATGTCCTGGGCCTTCCCCGGGGCCTCCTCCCAGGTGGACATGCTTGGAAGACCTCCCTAGGGAGAGGACCAGGGGGCATCCTCACCAGAACCACCTCAGCGTGCTCCTTTCGAAGCGAAGGATCAGTGGCTCTACGCTGAGTCCCTCCTGGATATTCGAACTTTTCACCCTGTCCCTGAGTGTATGCCTGGGTACCCTACAGAGGAACCTCATTTCCATGGCTTGTATTTATAATCTTGTTCTTTTGGTCACTACGCAAAGCTCATGACCATGGGTGATTATAGGAGCATAAATAAACTGGTAATTCAAGAGCCTCGCCTTCCGGCTTAGCTCTTTCTTCACCACGACGGTCTGGTACAGCATCCGCAGGACCTCAGATGCAGCACTGATCTGTTTATCGATCTCACACTTCATCTATTAAAATAAAAAAATCTGATATTTTAAAATACAAATTTTTTTTTAAATTATTCTTTTTGGGCATTACCAGTCCTGCACTCTTCCTGTCAAATCTCAGCCATACAGAGAGTGGCTGCAAATGTGCACCCCCCACACACACACACTTGCTCAGCCATTAGGCCAAAATGGTATACATGCTGGATGATCAGTCACTGTTTGGGATGAAAAGTAGTGCATTTTTGGCAGTTATTATTATGATATGCTGCATGATGTGATATGAATCTCTGTCAGGAACCTTGGGTCTAAGCCTAACTTCAATCCAGTGATACTGGTAATTTATAGACCTGTTTCTGAGTTGTTGTTTCTATCATCATTTCACAGAAACTGCACTTATTAAAGCGATGAACGATGTGTTGCTGGTTATGGATACAGACTCCATTTCAGTGTTGCTATTATTAGATCTGAGTGCTGCATTGGATACAGTTGATCATTTCATTTTTTTTTGGACAGAATTGAAAACTATTTTGGTATCTCTGGCAAAGTGCTTGCATGGCCAAGCTCTTATCTGTCTGGTTGATACCAATGTGGTTTTTTTTCACAACAATATTATGCATGAATTTACCACAGGGTACCTCAGGGCTCAGTTCTAGGTCCACTGTTTTTATATAGCTCCTCTTGGTCAGAATGTACATTGCCATGAGATTAATTTTGAAGATATGCATATACAGTATAAGCCTTTTGGTGCTAGTAATGTGTCTCATATTGTAAAACTGTAGGCTTTTCTGGCTGTAGTGGAAAAACTGGATGCCATCTAATTTTGTACTTCTGAACTCATAGAAGACTGAGATGATTGTTATTGGCGCTGTTAGACAGAAATATCTATGTGACCTTTTAACTGTCTTTGGGTGGTTGTATGATTAGCACAGTGAAAGAATTAAAATCGGTGTGTGATTTTTGACCTCTTTTTCTTTTGACTTCCATATTAGACAGGTGACTAGACACCTGATCCCGCCAGATCTCAGAAGTGAAGCAGAGTAGGTCCCGAACTTGGCTGGGAGACTGCTTGGGAACACCAGGTGCTCTCTGTGTGTTTCTCCAAGTAGAACTGGAGTTACGTCAGGAAGGGCATCCGGTGTCAATCTTGTGCGACATCCAAATGCGGATCTATACTGGATCTGCTATGGTGACTCTGAATAACTGGGGGGCAGCCAAAAGACAAACAACATCATTAGACAGGTGACTAACTGTCTGTATATATAACTTTGTAAACATAACTCAGACTGTTTGGTGGCCAGAGACCGTCAGAGACTTTGGTTCAGCATCTGAAAATCCTGTGGTCTGCATTAGGTCCGGACACATGTATGAGTACTACAAAGCCACTAAGAAGGCATATAGGACTGCACGTCGCCAGGCTAGTAACATCCGCATGCAGCAAGTGTCCTCTAACTTCACGAGATTATTTAGAACAAAGAACGTAAAGCAGTTCTGGAATCTCATACAGGCAATGAAGCGTGGAATCTCCAGTTGAGATGAGGTTCATACCCACACTTTGCACGAACACTTTGACCAAAAGTTCTCTGGTGATGGGGAATGCGACAGTGATGCGTAGAGTGAATCTCTGTTTGTGTAGTTCAAGACGAGTGTGCTATCAGAGACTAAGTTTAGCCATGTGATGTCTGAAACTATGCTGATAAGGTACATTAAGAGACTACGCTTAGGATGTTCTCCGGGGTTAGATGGTTTGATGGCAGAACATCTCACACATACCATAGGAACGCCCGTGATTCAATCACTGTGTACGCTGTACACTATATACATTCAGTTCACAATAGTTCCCTGTGGTTTCAGAAGAGGTCTCCTCATCCTGTTACTGAAGAACCCTACAAATTCCATCCTGTGACAATCTCCTCCACACTGTCAAAAATTCTAAAAACTGTACATGCTTGATATGACTGGTAATCTGGACTATGACGACATGCAATTTGGGTTTGTGAAACATCATGGTACTGAAATGGCAGCTGTACTGGTGGATGACGTCATATCACATTGTGCGTCACGTGGTTCTTCGGTGTACACATACAATCTTGACGTGGAAGGAGCATTCGATGCAATCCCCCATCCTATTTTGTTCAGGAACGCTATAGGCAGTATCCCGGAACATTGTTGGAAGATTTTGGTGTACTGATATTCTCGTTTTACTGTGCAAGTGAAATGGGGTAGCAATATTACTCTGCCTATCAATGTTCATAAGAGTACTAGACAAGGAGGACTATCCTCACCAATGTTATTTAACCTCTTACAGTGACTTAGTAACCTTGTTATGTAACAGCATAGCTGGTATTCGTATCAGTGATCTCAGTTATAACGTATTCTACTACGCAGATAATCTGTTATTGACAAGTTTGACTGCTACTGGTTTGCAGAATCTCATTGATGTAGCTAATAGATATATAGTGGATCATGGACTGAGGTTTAATCCAGTTAAAACTGAGTGTTCAATTTTTTGCAAATGTACTCTCACACCACAGCCTAAATGATATATTAATGATGTTCCTTTGGTAGAAACTGATGCTGTCAAATACTTAGGAGTAACTTTACCAACAACCAAGCCAGGTAGTCATGTTGATAACCGGGTACAGGCATGTAAAGGTGCATTTTATGCCCTTCAAGGTGTTGGACTTTGCAAGTCCGGCTGCAGTTCAGATACAGTCGCTTATGTCTGGAACACGGCAATTAGGCCAGTGCTGACTTACGGTATCCATTGTGTAGATATGTCCAAGCAGGCATTAGGTTCTCCAGAAAAGATTCAGTGGCAATTGTTGAATTCATGTCTGGGAATATATAAATTCTGTCATAATGCACCTGTACTCAATGCCTTACGAGTGAAAGAGATTGAAACTACTCTTGATTTTACTTATATGGAACTGTTGAAGAATATTTTTAGATCTGGTTCTCTTTTTACACCTATTTGTTGAATTTACACTTATGTGATTATTCTAGTCAGAAAAACTTCATCACCAATGCTAGTCATATGTGTTGGAAATATGGAATATCACTTAGATGATAAACATGGCAATGATTGTTGTGTTCTTTCGGCTTCTCCCAATTTCAACTTGGGGTCGCCACAGCGTATACGATATGGATCTGTGTGTTGATTTGGCACAAGTTTTACACCAGATGCCCTTCCTGACGCAACTCCACATTACATGGAGAGTGGGCAGGGGCGGCCTTGAACCGAGAACCTCCTGCATTGAATGCAATCACACTTAACCACTTGGCCATCACGCTGCAAATATGCCAATGATTGTAAACGTCAAAATTAAAAATTGTTTCCCAGTTAATGATGGATTGACAGACTCTGTGAGGCAGTTTTAATCTTTATGATCACACTGTTCTTAATATGTTACTATCACTGTTTTAATATTATTCTATGCTGTTTTATATATTTGATGAATGTGAATGTGTATTGACTTATGTTTATGATTGTGTACGGAACTTCTCTCCTTATGCAGGCAAAATAAATCATTCATTCAATAGTGCCTCAATTTTCAGACCCTGTACAGAATTAGACAAAAGAAATATAAGGATTTTTTTTTTATTCAAAACATCAATTTTACAGCCAGTTTTATTTAGACAACTCAGCATGCTAAAACATTACAGCCCCTCTTAGTTATGTCCACTTACTTCTTCTCTTTGACCCAAAGAGCTCTGACAAGTTTTGGAGTTTTAACTCAACTGCATAAGTTTTACAAAGTTAAACTTACAGCAATTCATTGTTTTAGTTTGATTTATTTGTGTTATACCCTGATTTTTTTATTTTTTTATTTTTTAGTTTGATGTCATAAAAAAATTAAAATGTGTAAAAGTTCAAGGGGGCACAATTTTTTCACATCACTGTATATTGGAATTCCAAATAAAATATATACACTATGTGGTAAACAAAAAGGAATATTTCAACTTTAATTTCTAAGTTGAAATAAAGGCAGCAGGTGAACTTTCATTTCCAAGTTAAAATAGCTTGAAATGTTTTACAGTGAGGGGATGGACGACTAGGGATCGATTCTAGATGCGTGCTTCATGCTGCCTGTCTGTGTCCTTGGACAAGACACTCCATCTGCATTGTCCTAGTCCACCCAGCTGTAAATGGGTACCAGCCTTGGTTGGAGAAGTAACCTGTGATGAACTTTGATGGTCGTAGGCTCTCATCCGCTTCACACTACGGTATCCGGGGGATAAGCACCAGCCTGATAGGCCATAGGGCCTTTGTAGGACTTACTTCTACTACTTCTTCTTTTTTATGGAGAGATATTGCCATTTTCAGCATTTGAGCTCCTATTTCTTATCATGTGCCAAATCCAAAGAGGCTTTTATGAATTAATGTCTGTCAAAGTTCATGAAATGATTCAGTTTGAATAATTTATCAGGACATGATGGGCAGAAGCATGCTTATATAAACTAATTGCTTATTACTGTTTCAAAGTAATAAAATGATCCAGGCATGAATCTGCAAAGTCTTTTTCTCTTGCTTTATTCAGAAAGATGAGTGTTTTCACTATGCGTGCTTCGTTACTAAGCAGAATAGCAGTTAAGTAAATGCTTCATGTACTTTTTATGACTAATTCCCTACAACAGATGTCACAGGTAAACAGAAACACATGTTGCCTTCCTTGGAACAGCAGTTTGTTTTGTTCTAGCAGACGACAGCAGCACACCTTTGATAATGAACCAGGCCAGACCAGGACATAACTGTTCACAAAAGTTATTTCCTCTGGCCTCTGGCCTAGCTTCTTGCATGCACGTTGCCTCTTGGATTCCTGTTGGACACACACAACCAAATGCACATATACAACTACACAACTTGCACCAAGCTCTTTCTTTTACATACCACCTGGTCTCCACACGAACAACTTCACTCTTGAAGTTTGCCCTCACACTACGGGAAGCGGTGGCGTGCATGATAGAAGGTTTTAATGAAACGCTCACAAGGCCTGACCTTTGACCTTACCAAAATGTTGCCCAGTCATTATGAGAATTCTGTCAGACCACAGTGCAGCACAGACAAGGTGGATGGAATTACTGGATGATAGATAAAAGCAGAATGCCACAATACAAATCATTGTCTAATCACCAACTACGAGGCTGAAGATCAAGGCTAACTTCACGCTGGTAGAAAGAGAAACAGAAGAACGTGCTGGAGAGTTCATTCCTATCAGAAATTCCCTGAAGCAATGTGTTTGTTCTCCCTCCAACATCAGCTCCTGTTCTCCAGCTCTGGTCCGCTCCCCAACAACATTAAAAAGACATTCATCGTTACGATGAGAGAGATGGAGGCACAACATAAACCACAGAGAGTGGTGCTTTTCAGAAACGGGCATACAAAAGCTTTGGCGTGCATGCGCACATGTACACAGATTCGTTTACATATTACATCTGCAAGGACGCCCGGTGAGACAAACAGATGTGAATGATGACATAATTGTCCATGCAAACAAACATGTAAATGCCACTAAGATTATGTTCAGCGTTGAAAGAAACAAATGTAAACTTGTATGCACTCCATCCATGAACTGGTCAGCCTTTTGTAATGACTGTCATGAAAATATAATAACTTTAAAAAAAATTCTGGTGCATGTTAACTTCTGTCAAAACATATGACACAGACATTCCTCTCAGAAGCTTAAGGGCCTGTCACACAGCGGAAACGCACAAAAAGCGCACCAAGTGCGCACCAAATCTGGGGTACACGCGAATGTGCGTGGAACAAGCGTGAAATGCGTAAATCAGCGGTGGAGCCTGCGACATCCATAAGTGTCCATGTGTCGAAAGTGGGGGTGGGGTCGGGCGTGCGCGCACATACGCGAAAACCATTTTGAACTGCACAAAAAATAGGCAGTGCGTGAACATGGATGTGGGCGGTGCCCCTGCGGAAATCGTGCATGGAATATGCATACCCAAAGCGTGAAACATGCGACGTGTGCGTGTGGAGGATGTGATCCATGCGTCGGTGGTGCGTGGTGGTTGCGGGAATCCGGCGATGTCAGCGTCCATCACGCGCATGTCCACGCACTGTCCACGCACGCAGAGCTGATGTATCGCAGACACTGCACCAACCATTCACCTCCATATCGCGTACAGCACGCAGGATCCACAAGAACGCATGAAGTACTGATGAATGA
>OMMV01219681.1:0-10276 GCA_900302635.1 Chatrabus melanurus | reverse complement strand
GGGCATTAACACATTATTATGGTTATTAAGGATTAATATTTCTTATGTTTATGATTTATTATTATTCATTGATTGATAGTACTGTAGCCTATGTTCTGAGTAATTAGTAATTCATTGCATCTTATCATTATATCCAAAATCACTGCATTATCCACATTTATAATATGTACACTCATCAACACTCTAGGGAACCATTTAATGCCACTGGTGTTGTTATGGTGAAAAACCAGTATAATTTTACAGATTGTTCATAACTGACTAGCAGATAAAAACAACTGTGAATCTGATAAAAGACACAAATTCATCCAAATAAAACAAATTGTTTACTGAATAAATTCAGAATTTCTTAATGCAGGGGTGCCCATCACTAGCTTATCTGCCCTCCCTGGTGTGTGCCAGTCTGCACTTAAGCCTGTATCTCAATGAGAGACGACTGTTTGGCGACTGTGACGACTGAATTTTTAGACGACTGCTTGATGAATTTTTGAGGTTTTTGGCGAACCGGGCGACCGCTCTTTCTGCTGACCACTGTGGAGCGACTCCTGGGCAATATTACTGTGTGTATGTGCGTGCGAGCGACTCCCGTTTTCTCTCGCGTGTGTGCTTCCAGCGTTGTTATTGCACATATGTGATGGAGATATTTATCGTATTGAGTAATTATTGACTTGCAACTATTGGAATATTTATTGATTTGTGAACGGGGGAAGTTAAAGAAACGTCCATGACGGGCTGCGTCTCTCTATGTGTGCGACTCCCATTTATCTATATCTTTTTTCTCTCTCTGTCTCTCTGAAGTGCGGCTTTAAAAAAATATGTAATTTTTACAGTGGGACTGCAGCAGAATCACCTAAATTTTACCCGGATACAACGCTATTTTTTGATTGGCTGTTGGGTGGCTATATTTCTTTTTTGATTGGATGGTGCACGGCAAGCTCCTTCTGAACTCTGCGGGAAATCCACTCGATGCCTGCACCTCGTAGAGAGTTTTAAAAAAACTGGTGGGTGTTGTCCTAGTAATTTCTCTGCGTGAGAAATGCAAGGTGTGGCGTGTGAGCGTGTGAACTGGTTGAAATGCGTGTGTCTCACGCTCAATGCATGAGACTTGAGAGCCCTGATCTTTTGTGATGAAATACATTAACTAATAAAGTGGACAAACTCCGTATACTGAAGAACCTAACAGGTGTGTTTATAGTAGAGCAGCTAACTGCTGTTTTTCAGAAGAATCACTCAAATGATGAAACAAGCATGAAACGTTCGGAGAACGTTCATATCGGGGAACTCTTCAAAAGTAACTGATAAGCCAAGCAACAATCCAAGATGGCTGCCATTTTTCAAAATGGTTGTCTACAGCAATTGCGAAAATCCAAATTTACATATCTCCTGAATGAAACAACATATTTCAATGATTACAGTTTCTATTTATATGTATTTTAGTATTCTGAAACAGATGTTACCCATTAAAATCGTCTTAGGTATGTATATGACCAGGCAGTGATTGAACAGTGAAACTGTCCAAATGGCATAAGCTGAAATGTATATCACAAGTTTCCGTCCACTAAATTCATTGTATTTTATATTGTAACAATGAATTAAGAATAAATCTTGTCAAGTTAAAATGAAAAAGGATCCTTTGTATTTTTTGTCCGGTTTTCATGCCAACTATTAATATAGTTTATTACTGCACATAAAATGCTTTGGACCTGTCCTGATAGAGAAAATTAAATGTTAAGTTATGCTGAATAAGTACTATGCCATGAATATTTACACATTATAATCATTTTAGAGACACAAAAAGGTCTCTTCAGGGATAATTAATGGCAAAATCAGGTTTAGGATTAAAAAAAAAAATTAACAGACCCAATATTCACTTAAATCCATCAATAATCTTCAGAGATATGAGAAAAAAGGAATTTTGTCTAGAAATTTGGCAGCAATCTTGGATTTTCACTTGGCTCATCAGAAAAATTTGAAGAGAGCCTCAGTGTGAATGTTTCTGCCAAGTTTCATGTTTGTATCATTTGAACGATTTTTTGCATTGTTTCCTCCACTATGATATATTTAAAAAGTCCAATTATCTCCGCTTGAAGACATCAGACCAGACTTATTTTTCTTCATGCACATCTTCACATGGTCTGCTACCACTGTGAGGTTTCATTGAATTCAAGTCAGGTCAGGTCAAGTCTGGAAGCATGCGCTGGTGCTGCGTGTTGCCCCATAAACCACATCATGAAACTGCCTTGGGTCCTGGATGACAACCACCCTGGCAGACAACCAGTCCAGCCACACCTCTCAAAAGTAAACATCTATCTGCTGCAACCAGGTTAAATGTGGGTGTGTCCTTGGACTTTTTCAACCACTGGGGTCCTCAACACTGAGGCACCTGCATCTCATGACCGCACAGTAAGACAGGAAGCACCAGGACCCTAAAGACTTGGACCTTCTCCTGCAAAGATATCAGCATCACCAAACACCTCTGTCCAGTGACCTCATGACTCCATAAGCTCTTCCCAGGTGTCTCTCGACCTCAAAGGTCAAGGATCCAGAGACATGAACATCACAGCCCAGACAAATTAATCTTTGTACAAGTTCAACACTTTCATGCCATACAGACACATTTCTGAGAGCCGAGTTGAGGAAGTGATTGAAAACCTGGCTCTTAGTCTTGATCCAGGACAATCAAAAACACAGACACTGATTCCTCACTCAGCTTCACAAGTGTTGTAATCATGGTATCCACCAATTCCACAAAGATCGCAGCATCGTCCATGAAGTCAAGGTCAGTAAACCTTTCCTCACCAACAAAAGCACCTTAGTCACTGGTTTCCACAACCCTACCCAATACCCAGTCCATGCAAGCAATGAACAGTGTAACAGCCAGAACACATCCTAACGAACGCCAGTATTCACTGTCAAAAAGTAAGAGATTCCACCCCCACTCCGACAACACTCACAGTGCCTGTGTATAGGCTGGAAATATCGTCCAGCAAATTGTTGGAGATCCTGCAGATTTTACAATGTAATTTAAAAAGTTAACATTAGGGATGCACCATTACCACATGTTTATGACACATTTAGGTATTCACCAATTCTGCATACAAATACTAAAAAACACAATATTTCTACAGAAAACAAATTAACAAAAAAATGCAAGATCTTTGACGGTTTATTTTCAACAGAAACTCTGTGAATATTGGAAAACTAACACAAAATCTGACTAAGTACGATGTAACTTTGACTCAAGTTGAACTTTTGACTTTTTATCCTTAATGACTTCTAAAGTAGAAATGAAGACTTTTTATCTCCGAATTTTGTTTTATATTGTTGAAACGTTGACTTTTTAGTCATAGAATTTTGACTTAATGTGGGCTTTTTTTCACATCATTCCATATGGGTATGTGCCTAAATGTTGAGGACCCCAGCGGCTGGAGAAGGTGAAGGGGGCTCCCATGTTTCACCTGGCTGTGGCAGATAGATGGTTTCTTTCGAGAGGTGGGATTAGACTGCTCGTCTGCCTGGGTGTTGCAAATCAGAACCCATAGTGCGGTTGATGCAGTGACCTCCGGCACCAGCACATGCTCCCAGACCTGACCTGATTCCATACTTATAATATTTTTTCCCCCGGCTGGCAGAAACCTGACTCCATACTATTGAATTGTAAACATCTCCAATTACACTGTAAGTCACTTTGTCACTTTCTTACCAATAGAATGCAATTAGAGACATATTAACTTTGAATTTCGATCAAAGTTTCGATCAAATTTTCCATTACTGGTCCATTCGGACCAGTAATGGAAAATTACTGGTCCGATTACTGCAGCATGTATTTCAGAGCACCATAATGTGATGACATGTCATAGGAGACAGTAAAGGCAGCACGTCAGCACACAGAACGGAATGCAGCCGCACAGGTCAGCACGCCTTTGGATTCAAATGCTATTGTTTTGAAATAAACTTGTTTTGACAGCCTCACTTTGGTTCCCAGCTCTGATTTTTTTCCCCGCGGTAGAGTTTTTCTGGGCTGAACATATTAACATTACTGTGAAGAGAAGAAATGAAAGACTTTTTACCTGCCAGTGACACACTGATGAGGAGCAAAGATTGTCTCATGTCGTCAGTCAGGCCGGTCTGGAGAGACAATCAACTTTTTACTTCACTATTAAGTCCGGTAATTAACAGATAAAGACGTTTTTAAACATTCTTCCTCCAACAGGAAGCTCCAGAAATTATAGCTATTATCAGCTACTTAATTCAGCTTATATCCAACTAAAATAATAATAACAAATGAATAAATAATTCTCTCCTCAGAGTCATAAGGTATTAGATTGAAATCTTACCAAAAGAATTCATCCCAGCCCTTGTGTTCATTTTACTACGACTGTAAGTTACCATCAGTTTGTATTTGTCTACTTCCTGTTTCTCCACTATTACCTGTGAAGGACACACCTGTTCTCTTAAAGAGCCCGCACATATCTACCACATCAGACTGTGTGGCAACACTTGAACAGTATGAATTATCTATTCAGTCACTGCATTTTAGAGGGTACATGCCTAGGAACACGACGGTGCACAGTGTTACATATTTGTGTAATAATGGTCAGAAACATTAATACAGCTGAACAGGGGTGCCTGTTAAAAAAATTTAAATCAAATCTGATGAGGGCGCTTTGAGATATGCAGCCCCCCCCCCAAAAAACAAAAAAACTTGAGCACCACCTATACTCATGCACCTTCATTATCCCACGTTAATTTCATGTGGTATGGTATTGGGTTTGCTAGTCGAATCATATCATGCATAAAGCATCACGATCTGATCTCATTGTGTTGGTCTGGTTCCTGGAGCAACTTTCATATTGGTGTTCCAGAATCATCATTGCAACTGACCAATCACCTTCTTGTGCTGTCATAGCTTCTCAACTTGGGGAAGAACAGAGGTTTACGGAGATACACAGGTTTTTTTTGTGCAGATCTGGTGCTTCCAGTTCACACATGTAAGCATTAAAATGCTTTTTAAACAATATAATATTCATTCATTCATTTTCTGAACCCACTTATTGCAAATAAAGGTCACAGGGGGCTGGAGCTTATCCCAGCGGTCATTGGGTGAGAGGCGGGGTACACCCTGGACAGGCCGCCAGTCCATTGCAGGGCACAGTATAATATGACATCTGAATTTGAGTACATTTGATAAAGGACCAGTAAAATCTAATTTTACAAGCTAATTTTATTTATGACATCACAAGAAGGTGATTGGTCAGTTGCAGTGATGATCCTGGAACAACAATAAGAAAGGTGCTCCAGGAACGAGACCAACACGATGAAATCAGATCGCAGCATAAGCTAACTTGGGATATTGCGGGCACAGTCCAGACTTGCCTCATATATAAATGCTACTTCAGCGAAAAAAGAAAAAAAAGTAGCATTTTGCAGAGCCCCCACAACTGCCCACTGATATTTAGCATTTTCTGGAACTCCTTCCATCACATTTGCTCATCAATCAAAATGAAGCTGGGTAGTGATTGGGTTTTAAAATCTAATCACCCACTGATAGAAATCCGTCTGAATCTTCCAACAATCGTCACTTAAGAAGAATATGATGAGTCAGTCAAGTCAGGTCTGGGAGTATTCGCTGGTGCCATGCATTGCTGCATCAACTACACTATGGAACCACATTGGGTCCTGGATGGCAACCACCCAGACAGAGAACCAGTCCATCCCCACCTCTGAAAAAAGTAGCCATCTATCTGCCGCAGCCAGGTGAAACGTGGGCGTCCCATTGACCTTCTCCAGCTGCTGGGGTCCTCAACACTGAGGCACCTGAGTGCTGGATCATACGCAGAGAAATGCCACACATGGCCAAATTGTTGTAGCTGACATTCCCTCACAATGCAAGTGATACTCAATTCATTTCAATTCAACTCAGTTTATTTATATAGCACCAAATCACGTCACCCCAAGGCGCCTCACTAGGGTAAGGTCTAACCTTACCCACCCCCGATCAAGCACATTGGCAACAGTAGTGAGGGGGAAAAAAATCCTTGACGTTTTTGTGATTATAGGAAGAATCCTCAAGCAGACCAGACTCAGAGGGGTGACCATCTGCTTTGGCCATACTACCAATGAAAAAAATTGAATAAGACAAAGCACAACAAAGAATTGTCAAACATGCACCGACAGATGTGATGGACTGAGTGTCCAGGAGCTTATAAGGACCAGTGGTCCTCATCTGAGTCTCCCTAAGTAACCGCTCATTTGTCACAAAGTCATTCCAGTGGTACCAAAGGATCCTCCAAAGATGTCCCGCTGTTGCCTTAGGTCACTGGTTAACATCCAAGTCTCACAACCACAGAGTAAGACAGGAAGCACCAGAGGGTTCTAATGTTGTTCTCCTGCAAAGACCTGTGGCATTGCCAAAGACCTCTGTCCAGCGAACTCATAAATGCATAAGCTCCTCCCACGTGTCTCTCAATCTCAAACGCCGAGGACCCAGACACATGAATGTCACTGCCAAGTGAGACATGTGGACATCTTTGTATTGTGGGGGTGACCTGTCTCACTTTCAGTCACTACTGGCTTGCCCCTGGTGGTTGGGGATACAAAGCCACTGCTCCTGACGGAGGTATGGGTCCTCTTTTGGACTTTTGTTGAGATCCGATTTGGTGCAGCAGCTGCGGGTAACATGGAGGAACCTGTGGTTCCAGGGTGTGGCCCTGTCTTGTGTCATGTCTGTTCTCGTTCCCTGGCTGGGTGACCCCCCTGTGTATTGTCCACTTGGGATGTGGCCCCACTTCTGGGTGTTCTTCGCCATGTGTCCCCTGAATGTAGCTCCACCCAGTTCTTGCATGGAGGTGGGTGATTCATCACGACAGGCTTTCCTGGGTGACCCACAGGTGCATGGCTTCTGGGATTCCTTGTCAGCAGTGGGACCAAATGATAATGTCGATGATCTAATGAATCTATGAAATTATGTGAGCCAGTATGTTTTGCTTATCTTACGTCTGCAGTGGGTTTATATCAGTCACTGGAAAGTTTGTAACTAGAAGCATTTCTTGATGTCTGCTGTAGATGTGAGGAGTGAGGACGGGGGTTGAAAGAGATAAAACAGAGATTGTTGTCACTTGATGTGTTGGTGCCACCCACTGGTTAAATCCAGCTATCAGCACTACTCTGTAGGCAAAACTGAGCCGCAGCAGAGGTTCCCATGTTTATTTAAATAAATTCATGAAACAAAAATGGGTTTATTGAATTGCTCAGTTCAGTGCCTCAGGACAAATTTCCTAAAGTGACAAAATGAAGAGATAATCACTGAATACATTTTATCACCACTCTAACAGTAAAAGGATTGTTTAACTACAACAATTTATTTGTTTTTGATTTTTGCAAATTTTTTCGAACCATTTGCCGTTAAAACCTGCTGGCACCTACAGAAAAAGGGGAGACCAGGAATAATTGTCACGCTTCTGTTTTTCAATTTTTGTTAAGTTATAAATACTCCCTACAAATAAACTATGAATGTGGTTTTGCATAAATAATAATTTATTCATCTTCTGTTTCTTCCGTGGTAACATTGGGTGCAATCGACTTCACACAGCGCTGTGTGGCACCGCAAGGCAACAGGTGAACATGATGCATTGTGGACATAACACAGTTCGTGTTGGTTAGAACTTCAGTCCGACTTTCTCTGGCGCTGCACGACGTCACCATGTCACATGACCTTAAAACCTCACGGGAACGAGCCGCCTGCAGTCAGACGTTGCAGTTGCTTTTCACCGTCTGCATTGCCTGAGAACCGCCCCTGTGACAAGAGTTTTTCCCTGATTGGCTGAAGGCTTCACTGACACTGATGACGTATGTTTTGTTGTAGTCGTATGGTTGTAGTTCAGAGAACTGGGGGGGCCGTTATCTCCTAATTAAGTAACAATTGTATGCTTTATAGCTCACTCACATGCGTCCGTCTGGCTGGATGATGTTAGCTACCGCCATCTGCAGGGGTGGAGTCTAAAAACATCGGCCGTCAAGTCGGACAAATTCTACTTCACATTGCATCCGTGAACTGACGGCTGACCTTACACCATTTGCCGTCTTCATAGCAGATGAATTATTTATTCATTCATTTTCTATACCTGCTTCTTCCAATTAGGGGTCACAGGGGGCTGGAGCCTACCCCAGCAGTCATTGGGTGAGAGGCGGGGTACACCCTGGACAGGCCACCAGTCTATTGCAGGGCACATATAGATAGACAAACACAGTCACACTCTCACTCACACTTACGATCAATTTAGAGTGACCAATTCACCTAACCTGCATGTTTTTGGAAGTGGGAGGACGGGGAGAACATGCAAACTCCACACAGAAAGAACCAGGTCGGACTCGAACCTGGGATTTTCTAGCTGTGAGGCAACAGTGCTAACCACTAAGCCACCATACTGCTCCATGTATTATTTATATGTTTTATATATGTCAGCTTCCTTGCTGACATTTTATGGTGTTATATGTCACAAAATAAACAGCTTCCATAAAGAAGAAGTAAAGTCTTATACAGGTCCTGAGGCCCGGCACCAGTGAGTGCTTCTTCTAAACATGGTTATCAAGGCAAACAAACAGGAAAATTAAAAATTAAACAGGAAGTGCCGAACCCAGACGCCCAGAAATAGGAAGTTAGGCTGCATGAAATGACCTTGGAAGAAACATCGAAATAAAAGCACCAAAGAATATTTACCATGTGAGAGAATTAGCCAGATAAGACAGAGAATAATAACAATGTGCGAAGAAAAACAGAATAATTTGGAGATGAGAACTAAACACCAAAACATGACCCATGACAGAAGCGGGACACATGACACACAACAGAGATTACAAATTGCCTTAAAAACACCCGGGCCAACAAAGATGGTGGTTGATACTGACAGCGATAAGTTCCAAAAAGACAGAGCTCACACTAATCCAAATAGTAATGTTACTGTTGAAGTTAGCAGCTCCTTGGTATCTTCACCATCAGCTTGCAAAGTTAGCACTAATGTTAGCAGCCCATAGCAATCACTTGATGATTCTATGTGTGGTGGTGCTTAGTATAATGTAGCATACTCTTATGTTGAAAGGTCGTGAACAGGAGGTAGTTCTTGAACGGAAGCTCTGCATATTATGTTGTTGGATTGATGCAGAAGCATGGTGGTTATATATGTGGTTGGTAATAAAGCCAGCTCATTATAGCTGTTACACTTGTTACTGTAGCAGTGGATCCTACGGCGCAACACGACATGGTGTCAGAAGTGGAATCATAAAACAGACGTTCATGCAGTGACAGTAAAGAAAAGGGTGCAAAAGCAACTCACACACTAAGCCCAACATCAAATAAAGAACATGTCAGCCAAGTCAAATGCACCTATAGACCACTAGGCATCCTACAGATGGGGAAAATCCCCCAACCATGGCAAATCACAATGCCCAGCCAAAGAGGGGGCATGCCACAGCTGTGGAAAAAAAGCTGACTAAAGCAAAGTGTGTAGATCAGCTAAGATAGGGCATGAAATACAAACAGACAACGTCTGTAATGCCACACCTCTATTTGTTGGTTCAGTTAATGCAAGCACAGACCCATGGTTTGCAGACAGACACAGGCGCGGACGCCACAGTCATTTCAGCAAAGACCGATCACACGATAGCTGAGAGCACTCATTTAGCTGAACCTGACATACCACTGTTTAGCCCAGGTGGCAAGAAACTGACAGCTGGTGATTCAGGAAAAAGTTTATGTACTTGAGGACTTGCACACAGCTTCACTAAGCAGACCAGCTCGCATCAAGCTCAACCTGGTGCTAAGAGTAGATGGTATCAATAAAACTGCAGTTAGTGCAGCAGACAACCAAAACAATTGTGCATTTTATGATAAAAGCATGAAATTTCTACCACAGTTAGTACATACCATAAGCTTTATTTTCAGATGTGGAGGCAAATTGGATTTGACCTGTGAGGACCATGAGAGGTCAATGAAGGATTACACGGGGTCAAAATTGAAAAATCCTCCAATCATATTGAAACATATACCATATTATTTGCCTGATCATAAAGATTCCAAAAAGGTATAGTTTGGACTATCTATGACTGAATGTTCTGGAGTTATGGGGCAAAAACAGCAAAAATGGTGACAAAGGTCAATTTCAGTTTGTACAGGGGTCAAAAATTAAGTTGCCCCAATTTTGGTATAACGTGATGCAAATTACTGGATGAGTTAATAGGGTTTTAAAAAGGAATAGTTTGCACCATCTGTTATGCTTAGTTA
>OMMV01219671.1:0-13011 GCA_900302635.1 Chatrabus melanurus | reverse complement strand
AAGTAAATTACCTTTGCCAAGGCCACTGACACAACCACATACCATGACAGACCCTGCCTTTTAGACTTGTAGCTGATAACAGTCTGGGTGGTCCTTTTCATCCTTGGTCCAGAGCATACCATTTCTTCCAAAAGACAACTGAAATACTGATTCATCTGACCACAGTACACATTTCACTACATTGTGTGATGGTCCAACCCAGATGCCTCTGAACCCAGAGATGGCAATGTCACTTCTGGACAAGGTTAACATAAGGCTTCTGTTTTGCACAGTAAAGTTTTAAGTGCCATTTGTGAATGTAACTCTGTATTGTAATGCTTGACAAAGGATTCCCAAAGTAACCCCTTGCCCATGTGGTTATATCAGCTATTGATGAATGACGGTTCTTGATGCAGTGCCGTATGAGGGATTGGAGATTGCGGGTTTTCAGCTTAGGCTTGTGCCCTTGCCCTTTACGCACTGAAATTCCTCCAGATTCCCTGAATCTTTTCATGATATTATGCACTGTAGAAGG
Source organism: Chatrabus melanurus (assembly GCA_900302635.1). Lineage (NCBI taxonomy): Eukaryota > Metazoa > Chordata > Actinopteri > Batrachoidiformes > Batrachoididae > Chatrabus > Chatrabus melanurus. Next base: position 12,497 of record OMMV01219671.1, on the reverse strand, counting down.
AGAAATATGCAAATCCCTTCCAATCTGTCTTTGAGGAATGTTGTTTTTAAACATTTCAACAATTTTCTCACGCATTTGTTGATAAACTGGAGATCGTCTGCCCATCTTTGCTCATCAAAGATTCAGCCTTTCGTGGATACTGCTTTTGTGCCAAATCATGATTATAATCACTTGTCGACATTACCTGGTTGAAATAACAGCATTTATTTATTTATTTTCCTCATCATGAGCCCTAAATTGACCCCCTCCCAACTTTTTTTCGAATGTGTTGCAGGCCTTAAATGGATGTATATTAACAAATGAAATGAAGTTGACCACACAAAACATGAAATATCTTCGATTCATACTGTCTGCAATGAAACAGAAGTCAAAGTAAATGTAGGAATCAATGCAGGTTTTTTTTAAATTTTATTTGCATTTTCCACACCCTCCCATTTTTTTTTCTGATTTGGGGTTGTAAAATCTGATTAGGAAGAAACGGCCAACCCCCACTACAGGGTGTAACGATCAGCTGTGACAGAGTGCATGTGGTGCTGTGTCTAGAAATAGACTCCTGTGTTGTTTTGAATCTGAGGGAATTGGCACCACACCCACAGTGGGCAGGTTGACATCACCAGGGAGCACACTCCCCATGCTCTGCCAACCTGGCAACATTTAACAGCAAACCTTTGCTCTGGAAGAAAGACTCTGCACACAATAAGTGTTACTATTGAATCTGTGATATAAAAAAGTGAGTATTTTGCATCTCACATAATCCACGATGGAAAATGGTACATATGCAGCAATGACAAGAAGTAAGGTACAAACTGCAGGTCAAAGGCAAATTTATGCTTCGTTCTTATCTTGCTGTAGTAAAATAATATTGTAAGTCCAGAAAAAAATTTTCGTAACAAAAAATAGTTATCTTATTGACATATTTACACATCAACTGCTGACTTGCATTGAGCTGCACTTATCACGTTTTTTTGCATAAAAATATATTTTATAATCAAATGTAAAACCTGTGTGAATTAGGCAATTTTCAAAAACTAATCAATCCCAATCTATTCAGCATTTTTCATCTTACCTCTTTACTGCCCTCAACATCCGATGAGTCACTGCTGAAATCTTCTGTGTTGAGGTTCTCAAAGTCCGACTCGCCCACAGCAATAGGTACTGTTACTGTCAGGCTGGGGTTATGAATAAATGCCATGTAGTCACATTCGTCGATAGGGTACTTCACCGTAGTATCCCCAACAATCCCAATCCCGACCATTGCCATTCCATTGCCCTCCTTCAGGTACACCCCACTGGGGTCTTTGGTGATTTCCACTGAAGTGTGGTTAGAAATACAGTTGCCCTTGCCGTTGCTGTGAAGCTCGTCCAGAGGTTTGATCTCTTCAGCGAGACCGGCACCTTTAGCGGTGCCGCCAAAGCAGATACTCTGGAAGAACTGCCGCACTGTGGACTTGATAAAAGCGATGCCCCGCTGGATCCGTCCCACAGCAATTTGTAGATTGTTCATCTCACTGTCATCATCAGTTGCTGCCAGGTTGTCGGCACTGAATGAGCTCAGGAGGAGAGCCAGAAACAGGTTTAGAACCTGCAGAGAAATTACGAGTGAATTCAACAGTATCACATGATTTTTTTAAATTGATTTCAAAACCAATCCATCCAACAAAGCCTACTGACTACAACAACTTGAACCAAACTTTTAATCAAAACAAAACTACAAACTTACTTTATGAAAAACAAAGATGCAGAACCACATACCACCAGGTTTCCAATGACCATGACCATCATGAAGACGATCAGGCACATTGCCTGTCCTGCCACCTCCATGCAGTCCCACATGGTCTCAATCCACTCTCCGCACAGCACCCGGAACACGATGAGGAAGGAGTGGAAGAAATCGTGCATGTGCCAGCGTGGCAACTCGCAATTATCGGAAATCTTACATACGCACTCCTTGTAGCTCTTGCCAAACAACTGCATTCCCACCACGGCAAAGATGAAGACAATGATGGCCAGCACCAGAGTCAAGTTCCCCAGAGCACCCACTGAGTTACCAATGATCTTGATCAGCATGTTCAAGGTGGGCCATGACTTCGCCAGCTTGAAGACCCTCAGCTGTTTTGAGAAGAAAAAATAAAAGTTGAGCAATCTTGTGAATACACTGTAGATTAAAAAAAAATTGAAAATGGACTAATGTTTAAATCATTATTTAAAGCAGGCTTACTTTTTGAAAAATCAAAGTGTGTCAGAAATGTCAAATTTAGTTTCTCAGTATATCAAGTGCTTCAAGAATCCTTTCAATACAACTTAGGCTGGTGTCTCATTGAGAGACGACTGTTTGGGGACTGTGACAACTGCATTTTTAGACCTATGCCAATCCAATTTGGCCAAGTTTTTGGCAAACCGGGCGACTGATTTCAGACTACTTTACCACTCTTGACGAATCCATCCCGCTGCGTCTCACGCTCCTCTCTGTGTGTATGTGCATCCGCGTGACTCCCGTTTTCTTTCTCCTTTTCTCTCTCTCTCTCTCTCTCTCTCTCTCTCTCTCTATCGCATGCTCTTGCAGCAACAACTGAACCCGCAGGTAGGCACACAAATCAATAAATATGAAATAAATATAAAAATTCTAATGCCATCACAGTTAATAAAGGGCTGTGAAGTGCGGCTTTAAATATTTGGACTCTCACTTCACACTCTTTTACTAACTTAGTGTTATTGCTCATATGTTATGGAGATACTTATTGTATTGAGTAATTATTGACTTGCAACTATTGAAATATTTATTGATTTGCGCACGGGGAAGTTAAAAAGAAACATCCATGACAAACCCATCCCGCTGTGTCTCGCGCTCCTCTCTGTGTGTATGTGTCCGTGTGACTCCTGTTTTCTTTCTCTTTCTCCTTTTTTCTTTTCTCACTCTCTCTATCTCTATCGTGTGCGCTTGCAGCAACAACCAAACCTGCAGGCAGGCACACAAATCACTAAATATGAAATAAATATAAATATTCCAATATCACAGTTAATAAAGGGCTGTGAAGTGCGGCTTTAAAAAAATATGTCATTTTTGGGAGACGACTGAAATAGAATGGGGGGAGATGTGGTAGTGGTCTATTTACGACTCCTTGGGGAGTAAAAAGAGTAGTTAGCGAATAGTTAGAGACAAGTTAGTGAAAATAAGCAGTCGTTAATTCACCACCAGGGTTTTGAACATGTTCAAAATCAGCAGGCGAAGGAAATTGAGGTGATCAACTAATTAGCGAATGGGGATACTGATTCCGACTGCTTAGAGAATAATTTCAGACTACATTGAGACCAAGAGCCGCATTAGAAGAATGGCCATTCGTCTCACTCGCCAATCAGTCACAAGCCCAGTGAGATACCAGCTTTAAACTCAGACTGTATAAAAGTGAAGACAAAATGTCTCCATCCACTCCTAGTGGCTGGTTGCAGTAAAAACAAGTCAAGGAGACATGGATCTCAAAGTCTGTGTCAGCTGTTATTTCATAACATATAGTATGTAAATAAAATAATATATTTTTGAATGGCATAAGGCAGCTATTTTTGCTGAGATTGACAGGTGGTCTTAACAAAGCACATTTGCCAAACGTATGGCTCTCTAAATGATGTTTATGGATAGAAACGTCATAGGGCTGATAAGATATTAATTTGCATTTTTGTCTTTAAACAGATACATGGAGAAAACATTTCTTGTAGCTTCTTTCAGAAAGTTACTAGTTTTCAGGCAGATTGCTAATATGTTGGCTGCTAACATTGCTGTCAATCATAACAATTAGCAGTGGTGACTAGTCAATTTTCCAAAGGCCCATTGGTCGAAGGCCCATTGGTCAGAAAATTAATCTACCATACTCCAAAGCATGTGTCAAATTTATTAGTTGGCAAGAATGTTTTTCACACCTCACTTTTTGAACTGAATTGACATAGTATTGTGTTTATTATTAATATATATTCATTTTATGCCTAGGTTACTTTTAAGGGACCCGTCCTATAGGTAGAAATATGCATTATATTTATAAAATACCCAACAAGTAAGGATTTTATTTGGAAAATTGGGGGGCAAGCCCCGAAAACCCAAAAATGTATTACAATTATTTATTATTAACTGTTAAATAAATTAGGGGGGGGGTTCCCATGTTTTTGGTCTCATTTTAGCATATTTCAAAGCTATAAAAATAATAAAATATTTACATATTTTGGGTTTTACTATATATCTCAAAACATTTATCAATACTAAGCTTGTATTTGTTACGATTTTCCAATATTTAAATAATTTTACAGTTATTCTAAACATGAAATACCTTATAAGATGGGTCCTTTAAAAGTAACTTAGGCCTAATTTTCGCATCAATGGACCTTTGGACCAATGGACCTTCAGAATAATGACCTGTCCCCATTAGCAGCTACCTTAAATAAACAAAGTAGTGTTATAGTCCATGGCACAGACAGCCCCATTTGTGTGTGTGTATCTATTGCATATAATCTGATTTTAACTTCCAGTACAACAGCAGTACAAATATTAGCTTGGTTTTGGCTAGCTTCATTTTTGCACAGTTTGAGTGAATTGGTTCGTGTTCATCCATCTTTATTTACAGTACAAAATTAACAATCAATGGCTACATAGCAACAAGATCAGTATCTCGAGCCTAAAAAGATCTTTCAGCAGAGCAACTGTTTTAGTAAAAAGCCATAACACCCCAAACTGTTTATGCATGGCACAAAAACTCACGTTACCCCATTACGTGGTGGTAATACTACAAATGTTGTCCAGAGGGCCATCAACTTCTGGTACATTTTAAGCCTACTTGAGAATGTAAAGAGGGGATCAAATTATGAAATGTACGCTCACCAGTCTGAAGGACCTGAGGACAGACAGGCCTTCTACATTGGCCAAGCCAAGCTCCATCAGACTCAGACTGACAATGATGCCATCAAAGATGTTCCAGCCCTCCTGGAAGTAATAGTAGGGATCCAGGGCAATTATTTTCAGACACATCTCTGCTGTGAAGATGCCTGTGAACACCTAACGACAAAGAGGAGAAAAAAACTCTTAAATCCATCTCAGGTAGCGCTGTAAGTACTTTTTCAGATACTCTACATATATTATACAATATAACAGTTTGATAAATCTAATCAGCATTTGCGCAGATCATTGTGCAGGCAAGGGTACACCTGCAGTAATCCCACTTCCCATAGCAGCCCTCATTAGGGTTTTCCCTTGATCAGCCCAAAATTCGATTTGCCAACAAAGGCCACATGGGTGAGAATGGGGTAAGTCTACATGAGGCCCTTGGTAATTTTGCCTTTTAGTACCTAAATATAGGTTTGCTGAGGGGAAACCCACAGTAAAATTGCCCCCATGATGCCATTTTGGGACCAAATCAGCTTTGCCCTTTAAACGGTTGTGGGTTCTTCAGACCCATTAGAGGTTAGCACATCTGTACACAGGGTAGGCTGCGACTTTTTAAAAGCATACTAAATATACTTGCCAAGTTTCCAACTGAGAGGACGTTATTAAACTCCATGGTCATGGGGTAATGCTCCATGGCCATGAAAAGCGTATTGAGGACGATGCAAATTGTGATAGCCAGGTCCACGAATGGGTCCATGACCACCATGCTGACAATTTCCTTGATCTTCAGCCATTGAGGACAACAATCCCAGATTAGACATGTGTTAGCAAATCTATACCAACAAGGAGGACACTTCTGCCTCGACTCTTCAAGCTCTGGAAAATTAGAAACATGTAGTTTTGGTAAAAACATAAATAAATAGTGTGTCTCATGACAGCACATCAAAATAAACATATCTATATGGCCTGATGCCAACCTTCCATGGTGTTGGTGAGGATACTGGCCACACTCATTGCTCTCTGCCTGCTCCCTGGCTCATCTAAATAATCCATGGACGGCTGATGGAAACCAGAACGCCGTTTCTTCAGTTCAGTGTCTGTAGTTGTCCCCTAGAAAACAGTCAAATAACGATAAGCAAAAATTTGCAGAAAGGTAAGTATCATGTTTTAACAGTTAGATCTTGGAGGGTGGTGGGGCTATTGAAGAACAAACACCCGATATGGCAATTGATGCCCTAGATTAGAAATGGGATGGAGAATCCCCCAAATGATTCCATTATTTATTGACATGAGCATCAGCTTGAAGGGGGACAATGAGGAATTAGTGCACGAAACAGATAAGTCACCTCAGGCAGCAGGAGACCTACAGGAGAGGTTGTTACAGAAGTTCCACCGACCAGGGACACGACACCATTGCAGTCAACAGTGCAGTGCATCTTGCCATTGGCCGGCAGGATGACGCGTGGCACGGCAAGACTCGTCTGACTGACGGCACTGCAGCGGCGCTCAAGACGGCGCGGCAAGAACAGAGAGCCCCGCCGACTTTCGCTCTCCTCGAATGTGCTGTGCTCGTCATCGGCAAAGTCGTTTTCAGAGCCCATGTCCCGCGCCCGTCCACGGAAGCTGAACAGGCTGGCACGACTGTTCCTTCGCGGAGAGAAGAGGGATCCACGGATACTGAGAAGAGACTGATAGAGAGAGAGAGGGGAATAGTGTTAGAAAGTTAAGGGCAAAGCTCGGGAACATTTCAAGGAGTCTGAGAAGACGGACACCAAAATGTCAGATTTAGGTTTGGGTTATTTTGGAAGATTAGTGTTGGATTCATAGTTAAGTGAGGCAACACAGAACAAAACAGATGGAATAAGAGGGAGAACAGAAGAAAGAATGTGATCGTGGAAAAATGCCAACAGTGCTATAACCTGTCAATTTGAGGGTTTGTCACCTCATTTTAAGGTTAAGCTGACTTCTTGTCCTGCATCCATGCTTCAAATGGACTGCCACTTATCAAAGGTCAGGTCAGGGTTGAGAGCATGCAGTTCTGCTGGGTGTTGCCCCACCCAGGTGGACCTCCCAAAAGAACCCATGTAGCTGCATGTTAGCCTGGTCAATTTGCTGCGGGCCTTAGCAACTAGACACCTGTGCGCTGGATTATACTCAGGAAAAATGCACCATATGGGAGGTGTCTTACAGTTGATGCTCCCTCATGGTGTATGTATTAGGCCCCATCTGTGCCTCCCTGACTAACTGCTCATTTGGCACAAAACAATTCCAGCGATATCAGAGGATTCTCTGGAGAGACCTAGTACCAACAACATTCAATCTTAGTCTTAACTCACTGGTTAGACTGTACAATAAGACCTGAAGCACCAGGACTCCAAAGACTTGATGGTGATTTGGTGATCAGCTGACACCTTCGTTTCATAAGACCATCAAACTTTGTCTTTTAGAGGTGTGTGTTTGGATAGTACTGTTTCCCATAATGCCTCAGTGATGGTCTAAAGTGTCTTAATTTGCTTACATGGAGGAGCCTCATCCCAGATGTAGGATGTGCTAATGTTTGGACCAAGCTGTTCTAAACAGGGCGGCATCAAGTTTCTCAGTGCTCTAAAAAAGTCCCGCCTACTTTCACACCGTTACATCAAATCAGCCCTTTGCAAAATCACAGGAAGCTCGAGACGGTTAAGATATCATTTCAGAATAAAGTCAGTTCAAAGTTTGGTCAGTTTGCCCACGACTCAGCAGTTTTAATTAATTTGATTGAGAAAAATATTGCTTTTTTTAAAGTTTTTAAAATTGTGCTTTACAGCTAAACATTTTAAAATGACAATATGTCATATTAAGTACGGTCAGGTTCATGAGTGATTGGACAGTGGCACAATTTTTGGAATTTTGCATCTGTACACCACCACAATGGAGTTGAAATGATGCAATTTAGACTTGCTTATAGTGTAGACTTTCACCTTCATTTCAAGGGGTTTAACACAAGTATTGTCTTATCCACTTCGGAATTATGGACATTTTTAGAGACCATAACAAATTGGACAAACTAAATATTACTACACAAATCATCACTTTTACAGCCAGTTTTCTTTGGACAAGTCAGGGGATGGATACAAGAACGCTTCCAAGTGCAAGAAGGAGACTAGTGAGGGAAGCCACCAAGACACCCACACGGCTCTGAAGGAGTTACAGGCTTCTGTGGCTGAGATTGTGCTTTTAAACGTGTGTTGTTGGGAATGTGTGTCCATAACATCTCCAGTATGACGGGACATAAGTGAAGTTTATAAAAGGGCAGCATCAATGTCACTTTTTTCTCCAAGGAACAAACAAATAACAACAACAGCAGCAACTTTAAATGTTTTTTGTCCATGAACTTTTACCTGGTTGGGCGAGGAACATCTTTTTTCATAAGAAAGCCGATTTGCATCAATGGAGAAGCGGAAAGTCGACCTCTTGATGCTGTCCTCAGATACAGACTTGTGAAACTTGTCACGGCCCGCCCTTTCTTCCTCCTCCTCCTCCCTTTGCTTCCTCTTCTTCCGCCTGTTGCGTCGCTCCTTGGCACTCTTCGAGCTGAGCTTAGACATCCCCGAGGAGGACTCGGAGGTGGGGCCCCCTCTCCCGCTGTACTCGCCGCTCTCCGTGGCTGCTGCCGCGGCAACCTGCCAGCCAATCAGAGCAGAAGCACAGTTGTCATGGTGACCGGTGCCTGTCTCAAAGGCTCTCACGGACTCAAGCGAAGGAAAGCGCCTGGCAGCTGAGAGCAGCAGCGGCATGGAGAGCCAAATAAGACTCAGACACCTTCTAAAAATGGACGACAATATTTTCACATAGGAAAACAATTATGAACACGATGCTACAATAGTACGAACAAGACAAAATAACACAAAGATCCATCAAAACGTAATGTCGGAAATAGAGTTTCACCACATCAGAGTGACAGAATCAGTTTTAATGACAAAAAAATCTTAAGATATTTTAAAACGTGCAAAAAGACATTCATATAATTAGGCTTTCAAAATGCTTTTGGGAAACAAGATTCTTTGTGGGTAAAACCTGGAATTCTGCTTTTATAATGGGTAAACAACAGTTCTCAATTAGTAATTAAGTCCAATAATTAAGTATTTGTAATCAGCTTCTAAATACAGAAGCTAATTTACGGTACTGTCCATTTTTGTGCCTTTTTAGATCTCAGCAGGAATCTACAGGATGTTCCAAGAGAAGGCAATCCTCCGTGTTTTGGAAAACGTACAGTACTACAGCCCTGATTTAAGAGAGAACAAAATCATCAGTCCGAGTGTGTATAAGCCTGACAAGAGACTGTTGAGCAGACCAGAAAAGTCTTTAACAGGCAAAGCCAAGAAATGAGGATGAAGACATACTAAACATTTTTTCTAATATAGTTGTGCCTATTTTCTGTCAACCAGCCTTACAATTTTCTCATCCGTATTTCCAGTTTGCGCTCTCTTTCTCGAGCTCTAACTTGTTGCGTTCAGCCTTGGGTTAAAAGGACAAAAATAGACTGTCTGGTATTATCGTCACATGCTCCAAAATAACTGCCCAGTAACACGAACGCTCCTCGGTAAAGATCATCTTAAACGTATCGCAGATAATCAAAGGAGCAGTCGAGCATAAAATAAATGTCTTTATCTGGAGCACAATCAAGGACTCATCACCCCTGATGACAGTTAGTCAAGACAGAAAAGTCCCTCCATCATCCAGGGTACCGCTAACTCAAAACTCCAAGCTGAACAATCAACACAGCCTCTTCAATTTCATTTAGAGATTCTCCCGGCCATTATTACCGCCGTCCTGGAGATTACAAGAGCCTGTGCCTATTTGTTAGATGCTGTTGAAAAAGAGGTTATTTGAAAATTTGGTTAAAAGGTTCAATTTGGCATAAAAGCATTACTTTTAAAGGAGTGGAGCCAGTCAACTCTTACATCTTTTTTAACATTGTGGACATTGTAAGCCTTTCCAGAGACATGCTCTCCAATAGGATATATGCCTCATTTCTTCCAGCAGCCAACAAACTCTAAAATGCATTCAAAATGCAACAACAGAAAGAAGATCCTAAAATGTTGCTATAATGCGAGACATTTTCAGTGCAATATTTTTAAAGGGGTCATACTGTATAAAATCAATTTGTATCTGTCTTTAAATTGGAGGTAGGTCAATGGGATTGGAGTCAGAATATTAATATATAGACCAGGGTTCTATTCCAGGTGCGAGCATCAGGCCACGTGTCTGTGTCCTTAGACAAGACACTTCATCTGCATTGTCCCTGTCCATCCACCTGTCACTGGGTACCAGCCTTGGCTGGGGAAGTAATCTGCAAACTGGGGTCCCATCCAGGGGGAGTTGTAGACTCTCATCCACTTCACTCGAAGGTATACAGGGATAAGCAACAGAACCAATGGGCCTTGGGGCCTGTGCTGGACTTACTTCTTCTTTTAAGAGCAGTTGGCTCTGTGAGATAGGAGTTGGACTACCAATACATAGTCCAGGGTTCGATTCCAGGTGTGTGCTTCAGTCTACCTGTCTGAGTCCTTGAACAATACACTTCATCTGCATTGTCCCACACACAGAGAAATGGGGTATCATTTCTGTACCTAAAGGTACATTTGTCCAAAAAGTACCCTATAATGTACATAAATGGACCTTACAGTGAAACCTGGTCCTTTCCATTTAAAGCGAAAGGCATAGAAACAGATAATTTTATTGAGAACTGAAAGTAGGCTTTTATAACGCTGTGCCACCTCTGTGTCTGTGAGGTGTTTTTGGCGATAAACGTTAACATTTGCTTTTAAAACACTTGGTTATCTATATTAGTTTGTTGAAAGAGTTTATAACATGACCCCTTTAATAAGACTACATCAAGCCTCTTTATTTGACAAATCGCTGACATCAAGAAACAGAATGACAAAAGTGAAGAAATAGCAATATCCTGCCTGTGCCTCCTCCTGCTGTCTCTTGAGTTGCTCCAGCATAGCCTGGAACTCCTCCTCCTTTTGCTGTGCCTCCTCAATGGTGGCCTGATTTTGTTCGTCATAGGCCATAGCCACCACGGCCAGGATCAGGTTGACCAAGTAGAAGGAGCCCAAGAAGATCACCAGCACGAAGAAGATCATGTAGGGTTTCCCTGCTGCGCGCAACGTCTGATGGATCCAAAGAAGACCAGAGAAGGAGGAGTGAATCATGGTAGGTGACATTGATTTTTATTAGTTTCCACCTGTCGAAATGGGAAATGTCTGCATAGTAAATTACTCATCGAAGGATAGTTCTCCAACCTGCTGGTAGAGGTTTTCCCAGAGGTCCTGCGTCATCAGTCGAAACAAAGACAGGAAAGCCCAGCTGAAGGTGTCGAAGCTGGTATAACCGTAGTCTGGATTACGACCCGCTTTGATGCATAAAAAGCCCTCCGGACAAAACCTGTCAGAACATTAAAGTGTGAAACATATTATGCAGTTTTCCACAGTACTTTTCTTTAAATAATTTAACAGAAAATAATAATAATTTTTTAAAAAGGATTCCACAATTGAAAATTAAAACAACCTGTTTTCACACCGATTGATAAGCAGGTTGGGCCTATCATATATATCATCACATAAATAAAGTGGTTTCTTCTAAAGCGTGGTACTGCCTCTACAGACTTTAATATCGGTCGTAGCACCTTCAAATTTGGCATGGAGATAGAGTGGGATACCCCCTAACATTTTCTCTTATTTTGAGTTGAGCAGGCAGAACAGATTCTGCAAGGCTGGCACTATTGTTCCTGTCGGAGGCCTATTGAGTGGCTTCTGCTGCATGAAATGTCACCAAAATTGGCAGGGAAGTTGGTTTTGATGAGTAAAAAGTGATGGAAAGTGGTTTTAGAGCAGCTGAACAAAAATGCAGATAAAAGTCGACCCTATTTTGGAGGAATTCCTAGCCTTTGACACCCCAAATCAACAGACAAATAAAAAGATCCTCACTTTGTCTTCATTATGCTTGAATCAATGTATTTCTGCCTCAAACAGACACGATATGTGCAAGCCGCATTGTTTGCACCATTTTGGGAAAACCCCTGTTTGTTTCAGTGACGTGAATAAAAGCGAGGTTCTAATGGTCACATGGTTTTGTTTACATTGCTTGTCACAGGGAATTTCCCTCAGCAACCACGTGGATTTGACAGAAGACAACACAGCAGACAGTTTTTCCACTGTGGGACTTCAAGAGAAGCACAGAAGGGGAAAATAATACAGGGGAAAAAAACATTAGGGGGGAGGGAGGGTTTGTGGTCAAGATGCAATGTGATGAAATGTGGATACTGGATGCTAAAGAACAGGGTCTCCAGAAGGCCTTTTCATTTACATGAAAGAAGCTACAACCCGAAATGTAGGATACAAAGAGGCTCTGGTATAGAAATAATAAAATTGTTGTTATCTTTATCTCATGTCATGTGTCAATCAATGAATTTTCCTTCCGTCAGGGGTAGTCAAAATATGGTACAAACCAGAATTATTAAACTGAGAGGACTGAAGCTATCAACCGAGCTGGAGGTTTACAATGCTGTCGCACTTAGCTCCTTACTTTATGGATGTGAAACATGGACCACCTACCACAGCCACATCAAGAATCTGGAACGTTTTCA
>OMMV01219668.1:0-11532 GCA_900302635.1 Chatrabus melanurus | reverse complement strand
AAGGAGAGCGTTATATTATATATTATGCTGATTCTTGGGGTAGATGGGGGGGCACAGGAGCTCTGTGGGCGGGCGCCGGGTGTGCAGGGGAATTATATGATTAGTGTTAACAGCTTTTGTGTTCTTGGAACACTGAATTGATGTTACGTTGCGTCAGACGTCTTTTTCGAATATAGTAAGGAATGGCTTATAATTGGTGAGTTTACATTTATGAATATGGAATTTAGCGGGCAATAAGATCAGATTACTCATAGTTCGATTCCTTTGGTCTGTAACAGGCAATAAATTGTTACAATGTAGCAAACAGACTTCGGTTCGATTTCACATATGCATATTTGTAAACGGACCAAAATAGACGGCCCTTAGGGAGAGCCTTGTCAATCAATTACACCACTCAAAGGCCTTGTACATGCGACGCATGCATGAGACAGTGTCATTTTTTCAGGCATCTGCATAAAAAAAGGTGACTGGCTCGCACATCCAGGAGGGGACACACACAGAAAGTCACACAAGCATGTGTTGTCACTGACTCTTTCAAAAAGAATAAAGATCAAGCTAAACTTTTTCTTTTTTGGTGGGTGGGGGCGGGGATAGTTATGCCTCAAACATTTTTCCCGTTTATGGGCTGTAAATTAAATTTCAAATGTGCGATGCATGCGGGAAGCAAATAGTGATAGTGTGCCACCGGCATTAGGCTGCTTTCTCACCAGAGGGACCGCACCAGACTTCGGCATTTGGTGCGCATCGAGACCACCTCTTTTTGGATTAATTTGGTGCGGACCTGAGTGAGATTGTTGCATTTTGACCAACGCAAATGAACCGAACCAATGGGTAAAACGCACCAAAGTCCGATTGGTGCACACTAATGGTTGTTGGTGTGAAAACGCCTGAGTAATGATTCGTTTTTCCCACGGGTGCCGTATATATATTGCACGTCTCACTTGCGGACCTCTTGGGTGGGACACACATTTACGTTGCAGCCTGGCTGTTCGCTGGGAAGTCGTAGACTCTGTTGGACATGTCCAACATCCACCGTACGTGCTTACGTGCTGTCTGCGGCCTCGATATTTCGCACGTTGGCCTTGCATGGCACGTGCGTTTCTGCACACATTTTGGGTGCAGACAGGCCGTAGGAGCCCGTACTGCTGGTTGTGACCGAGGCTTAAGCGGTCTCCCAGCGAAGTACCTATTAGAACCTACTATGCTTTATTTCTGAGATCTTATGGGTTCAGGTGTACACAGAGCAGATTGGCTGTGCAACCATTAACACTTTTTTAAAAATACAAAACTTCACCTGACTACTTCACCTCAGGGAGCTTTGATTTCTGCTTCTGTATAGGATCTTCTCATGCACTTTCAAGATTTGTAGACAGATCTGTTTCATCACCAGAAAACTTCTCACTTCAGTCTGCCATCTCAAGACCAATGCACCAGGCTACAGTGTGCCCTGCTCTTAAATGGAATGGCAGATAAAAATTCAATTCAATTCAACTGATTGATATAGCAGCAAATCAAAACATAGTCCCCCAAGGAGCTTCACAAGGGTAAGCGCTATCCTTTACCCACCCCCTGAGCAAGCACATTAGCAATAGTGGTAAGGAAAAACTCCCTGGATATTTTATGAGTTAGGAAGAAACCTCAAGCAGACCAGACTCAAAGGGGTGACCAATGGCAACAAATGAAAATCTAATTAATCTGTTCAATTCATGTTACACCCAAAACATCCATGCTTAATTACAAGACTTAATACACTTTGCATCTTGTGCCTTACTTTGTATTGTGTAAATACAAAATTTGGACTTGATCATGCCCTAAATGCACTTGTATTAATCAATAAACAAATGAGGACCACAGTGAAAGAACAGGCATAGGCACAGCTTTTCTGTGTGACTATGCCTGTTCTTTCATTGTGGTCTTCAAATCTTTGTGAACGAATCTTTTTTAATGTCTGCATTCAGCCTTGCATGTCTGCCAGGGAGATTGACCACGCTCTTGTGGGAAAATGCTTGCTGGAGAATTCTGCAGAACTGTAGGGACTATAGAAGTTCCCAGTTTGTGAATTCAGATCACAAACTTGTTGTGGCTTCCTTGAGGATTCAGTTGAAGTCTCACAGACTGCCATCTGCTCAGTGCCCAAGATTACATCTGCTCAGACTTCAGGATCAGACTGTTTCTCAAGAATTTACAGATGATCTGGCTGGAGGACTTTCTGATGTGGACACAAGTGATGATTTGAATGGAATGTGGGAGTTCTTCTGTGAGCAGACTCTGAAAGTTACTGAGGATTGTAGTGGAGTGTCCAATGTCCACTGGAGGAGGTGTTTAATATCTAAGGGCACTCTGAATATCATCCACAGGAGCCGTAGTTCATGGCTTGATGGAAATTCCAGGCTATATAGGAAGCTGTGAAAGCTGGCTGTAATGGCTCTGAGAGTAGACAAGGAGCCATTTGTTGGAAGAATCTGTGATCAGGTGACTCACCATCTCTGGTCGAGTGACACTCGCCATGCTTACAGGGGAGTTAAAGCAATTTGTTCTTCCAAACCTACACCTTTTTCCACTGCATTTATGGTGGATGACAGTCCTGCCCTGGTAGATGCCTCCACTGTAAATTCCCATTGGACCGGTTACTTTGAGCAGTTGTATAAGGCTGATCCTCTTGCTGGGATGTTAGACATCTCCAATGCAAGAGTTGTTGTAGCTGATTATCCAGTCAACTACAAACCATGAAATGTCAGTGAGATTGCAAAGGTAGTGAAACAGTTGAAGGCAGGAAATGCACCAGCGATCTGCAGTGTTGGAGCTGAGCTTCTCCAGGCGGGTGGAGATGAAGTACTCCTAGCATTGCAAACAATCTATATTTCAATCTGGAAGACTGGTATCATCCCTACAGATTGGAAGAAAGGACTCACCTCACTCTGGAAAGGAAAAGGTGATCACCCAGATTGCAATAATTACAGGGATATTACACTGCTCTCTGTGCTGGGAAAGGTGCTTACAGGGATTATTCTTAAGAGGCTTCAGTTCCAATTACTTGTGACTGGAAGTCAGGCTTCACACCCAAAATGTGCTTCTTTGCAGCCTACTGTATACTGTATGTAGACATCCTGAGAATTCACAGGATCCCCAATAATTTCCTGGATGCCATAGCTGGCCAATACACAGGTATTGTGAGTGCCATGTGGAGTGAGGTGCAGGAAATTTGAATTTTTCTCATTGAAGACTGGCATTCATTGTCACGATTCTGTCTTCCCTGAGCACTTCCTGTGTTATTTTGTCGTCTCCCTTCTCTGGTGTAATCATTTTTAGCTTGCTTCCTGTGTGTTCCCCCAGCTGTACCTCATTGCCTGATTATCCCCGGCTTTCTCTAATTACCCTGATTACCTCCTAGTATATATATATTGACCTTTTCTTCACTCTTCTGTTGTTAGATTTTTGTCAAGTTTCACCTGATTGTGGCACGTAGATGGCTACCTTCAAGAGGTGGGAATGGACTGATTGTCTGTCTGGGTAGCTGCCATTCAGAACCCAAGGTGGTTCCGTGGTTTGGTGGATACGGTGGCATGTGGAGCAATGACACTCTCAGACCTGACCTGGCATGGATGAAGATTGTTTGAGCTGGGGAGCTTCTGCAATCCTGCCCATAAATAAATGTGTTGAGTTCATCCAATGCGTCATTTATTGTGCGTAATTTGTATTTTATTTCTGCTTACTTGGAGAAAGCGAGTTATTTGGAAGTCAATTCAACATGTTAGAGTTCGCATTGTAGAATAAGGATCTGTCCCACAACAGCGATCTTTGCATCACAACAAGTCAAAGGTTTATGACCTAAGCCTTGATGATGTGTTGACAACGCTGACATTTTGTGTTGTTCAAAATAAATTCTCAATATGATGCATACGACTTAAATCCCTGCAGCAAGAGTAACGTTGTGAGGAGGGAGCGATCGCCAACAATGCTGCTGCACAAAAGACTGAGAAGTGTTAACTTCACTTGTAAATCCTGTGCAACACTGTTATAACACTTTATCCCTTTATTTAGTTCTTTTTACTTTTAATAGAAACAGAAATAGAAAATGAATAAAAAAATTCTTTACCCCTTTTCTCCTTTCCTTCTCACACTTTAAGTCCCCTCTCTGAGTATAAATCCATCTGTCCTCACCCCTCCCTCCTTTTTCACCTCCTGAGGTTATGAATGTTGGTTTTTGCTGTCCCCCAATCCCCTGTGAGTCTCTGTTTACTGTCAACTTTAAAAAAACAAAAACAAAAAAAAAACAGAACTCCCTGTGGAACACTGATGATGTTTCACCTGCTGGACTTTTCTGTGGTTCCTGTTACCTCGAGGAGCATCCACAGAGGTTTATGTCGACGCTGCAGCTGACATGGCTTCAGAGCCGTATCAAGGAGACCAGCTGGCTGCTTCACTCTGCAAATAAAACCAATTACTAGGGGGAATGTGCATGAGAGGCAAAACGTTGGCACGTGAGCCTCTTCCATAACACTACGTTGTCTTCTCATTTATCACAACTTAACGACTTTAGTTTTAATGTTATTGCCTTCTGGAGATGAGTTTTCTCTTCAACTCAGATTATACTTCAGCAAAGTGACATTGATTGCTGTCATATAGTTTTGTATAAGACGATCATTATTCATGACAGCTTATAGTTTTGAGGAAAAAAAAAGATTTCTGCTTTGCTGTCTTACAAAGGTGGGACACCCCATGTAGCACATATTTATGTGAATGATGTTATACAGTTTTGACCATACGAATGATAAATGTGTAAGAAACAACTGGTTAAGAGCAGCCATCCACATGTCTTATATATTTAAAGCCAATATATGTGATAAGTGTGCACATTAACCACATTTTCCAAAGCATACAAGTGGAACAGTGAAGTGTACCTTTAGCTGCAGACATAAGTTTACATACATCTTTGTTAAAAACTTTCAAACTCAATTTTCCCCTCCTGCACATATTCCATTTTATCACACAATATAATATTAAGTCAGTTAAAATGTACTCTAGTTCATTCATTCATTTTCTCTACCCTCTTATTCCAATTAAGGGTCACGGGGGGTGCTGGAGCCTATCGTAGTGGTCACTGGGCGAGAGATGGGGTACACCCTAGACAGGCTGCCAGTCGATCGCAGGGCCACATATAGACAGATAAACACATTCACACTCTCACTCACATCTACAGTCAATTTAGAGTCACCAATTCACCTAACCTGCATGTCTTTGGAAGTGGGAGGAAGTCAGAGCACCCAGACGGAACCACACAAACACGGGGAGAACATGCAAAACCCACACAGAAAGGACCAGGTCGGAAGTGAACCTGGGACCTTCTAGTTGTGAGGCAACAGTCCTAACCACTAGGCCACCGTGCCACCCTACTTTGTTTTAATATAAAGTTATTAAAAAAAAAGCAACAAAAAAGTGTTCTGAGGTTTGTTGTCAGTCAGTGTCCTCAAAAGTGAAATTGCAGACTTTAACCCCGCAAACTCTGCCCCACTGTACATCACCATTACCTCAGCTTTCAGTTTCTTTCTGCAGATCATTGTGAAATGTTCACTTGCTTGGTCAGCTTGTCCTTCAGTTCAGCTGTGGAGCAGGAAAATGTCTCCAGGGCCTATGTGGTTTTGAGAGGATCTGTGGTCTGTTTTTGAAGAGTGTTGTACAAAATATCAACATGTATGAGGGCAGAGTGGAAAAAAGATAAAAAGAAAAGAAAGTTTGCATCCCCCAGCAATGCAGACAGGCGTTGGGCTTGTTGAATTGACATGCTGTCCCAAGACTTATCATTCCAGATTTTTTCAAAACACTGTTTCAAGGTGTCTTGATGTTCAAACACGGTGTGGATGGTGCGATTTTTAAAGTTCCACCTTGTTTGTCATGATGCTGGAATCCTTCTGCCACACACTTCATCCAGGACTGCAGTTCTCTTGGTGGAGTTGGAGAAAAATGTTGCAAATGCTGAGATGTTGGCAAAAAATACTCCGACGGATGTGAGAGACGAGCAAGCCGGCCGCATTCTCAGATTTAAGTGATGAGCATAGCAGTTCACAAAGTGCGCATGAGGGAACGTTTCTTTTAAACTCACCTGCAAGCCTGATGATGCGCCGCTCATTACATCTACCCCGTCGTATGTCTGTCCGAGTCCCTCTGCAGTTCTGTCCACTAACGAGGAGAAACGGAGAAATCTCTGCACATTATCATTGATGTACCTGAGCACAATCACGCACTGGCTTACACATGCCACATCTGTTGCCTCGTCAGCTTGCACAGCCACAAATGATGCCTGCGATATTTCAGCCACCAGTTTTTCTTCATAAACTCATTTTGGCTAGTTTTAGACGTGTACTTGGCAACCTGTGTGCTTGACAGGTGATCAGCTGGCTATCGAAAAAAAACAAAACTGGTCCACGAAGTCCAAAAAGATGCCCTGCTTGACCAAAGTTCGAGATTCCTGCAAAGCTAGCTTGTGTGCCCCACAAAATTTAATACAGTCCACAAGAATGGCTGTTTATTTTTACTAGCTCATTGTGTCTCTGTATAGCAATGTGGTTTCCCTCATTAAGTTGGCAGGCGATGTTAACTTTACCCGACGTTGGTAGCTTTACCCTATTTACAGTGTGACTTGTGCTGCATTCATGTTTCCTAATTTTGTCTGATAAATGTGTCTACTTCACAATTCCTTGTTGGGTCCAAGCTGAGTCTCTTCCAAAAAGCAAGCATGGGAAACAGTAAAGTGAATTCTTACCTATACTTGGCGTTAGCCAGTCCGTTCTTTGAAACCAAGTAACACAAATTTTACGATGTTGTCATTTGTCCTTTTGTATTATTTGAACATCGTTTGGACAATGTGGTCCCCATCTCTTCACTTCTAATTTTTCACCCAAAGACATTGAAGAAAATGGATGACTAAGTAAATAATCTACCTCGTTCATGCCAGTGTCCTCTGCCGCCACCATTGTCACAGTCACTTCTCCTTCCAAACTCTCACAAAACTCTGAATGTCTGCTGTCATTTGTCAAACGGTTGGAATAAATTAATAATCCATCTCATTCACGCTAATGTCCTCCGCTGCCTCCATCATCGCAGTCACTTCACCCTCCACACTTTCACAAAACTCTGAACATCCGCTGTCATTCGCTGAAATTTAGGCCTCTTGGCTGAATGAATTTAGCCCAAATGCTCAGCAAATTAAGGGGGTGTGCCATGGCACCTGTCACTCACTACACTATGAAGATGAATGGAAGCTGATGGTTTTGACAGCTTGGGCTGTCAAAAACAAGCCCATTTAGGTAAATCCTGTTTTTTTGTGACTATTTGGTGTTGTTACTGCTCTTGGTAGCACCAAAGTTTAAAACAATTTGTTCTGAGATGTTTAACAATATTAAAAATATATATATATATACACTCACCGACCACTTTATTAGGTACACCTTGATAGTACTGGGTTGGACCTGCTGCTGTAGCCCATCTGCTTCAAGGTTGGACGTGTTGTGCGTTCAGAGATGGTATTCTGCTTACCTTGGTTGTAATGAGTGGTTATTTGAGCTACTCTTGCCTTTCTATCATCTCAAACCAGTCTGCCCATTCTCCTCTGACCGCTGACATCAACAAGGCATTTTCGTCCACATAACTGCCGCTCACTGTAAACCCTAGAGATGGTTGTGCGTGAAAATCCCAGTAGATCCACAGTTTTTGAAATACTTAGACCAGCCTGTCTGGCGCCAACAACCATGGCACATTCAAAGTCACTTAAATCCCCTTTCTTCCCAATTCTGATGCTCGGTTTGAACTTCAGCAAGTCGTCTTCACCACGTCTAGACGCCTAAATGCATTGAGTTGCTGCCATGTAAATTGGCTGATTAACTATTTGTATTAACAAGCAATTGAACAATTGTACCTAATAAAGTGGCCGGTGAGTATATATATTCAATAATTTTCTATACCCGCTTACTCCAATTAAGGGTCAGCGCTGGATCCTATCCCAGCGGTCTATATATATAAAAAATTAACAATTTTTTTTAATTGTAAAAGATAGGGAGGGCAGAGCCCTGTTAGCCCATTTATACCAGCCGTCCCTGCATATTGGTAACCCAACTCCTTATCCCACTGAGCTGCCTGCTCTACCTGCTTCCTCCTTAGGAACGATCTCAAAAAGATTCATGGAACCATGAGCAATTATGCAATCTATTGTCCAACAATATTAGAAGATTGTGATCATATTCACTGAAACTGTGGTCAATGACATTTGAAGTGAATAACATTGATTATGTCATTACAATGGCACCTGTCAGTGGGTGGGATATATTAGGCATCAACTTAACATTTTGTCCTCAAAGTTGGTGTTAGAAGTAGGAAAAATGGAAATGTATAAAGAGCAGGTAGGTCAGTGGCTAATGAGCTGGCCTGGTAATATGTAGACCTGGATTCAAATCCCGCTCATGCTACCTGTCTGTGTCCTTGGACAAGACACTTATTCTGCAATGTCTCAGTCTTCCCACCTGTAAAATGTCCAGGTCTCCCGTCCAGGGAGAGTCACGGATTCTTGTCCGCTTCACACCACGGAAACCAGAGATAAGCACCAGCCGGATGGGCCTCAGGGCCTGTAAGGACTTACTATAAAGATTTGAGTGACTTTGACAATGGCCAAATTGTAATGGTTGGATGACTGGGCCAGAGTATTTCCAAAACTGCAGCTCTTATGGGATGTTCCCAGTCTGTAGTGTTCAGTACCTACCAAATGTGGTCCAAGGAAGTAAAACCAGTGAACCAGCAAGAGGGTCATATGTGGCCAAGGCTCTTCGTGTGAGGAGCAAAGGCTGGCCCGATCAAATAGAAGGATGTGCTGCTAATGTCTTGGTGCCAGATACCACAGCACACATTCAGAGGTCTAGTGGAGTCCATGCCTCGAAGGGTCAAGGCCGTTTTGGTGGCAAAAGGGGGGCCTACCCAATATTACGTAGGTGGTCACAATGTTATGGCTGATCAGTGTAGGCTTTATATAACTGAGGAAGGAGGCTCAAATTCACACAGTAATTAATGAATTTTTGTCCCAAAGGTCAAATTGAACTACAGGATCAAAACTAAGGAACTGATGAAGGAGTAGGAGGAATCATATAGAAATGTGAAAGTGTCCACCTTTAGGAGAGCACTCCATCACTATGACCTAAAAACGCTGTTGACCAAGGAGGAAGCCATTAATCCAAAATTGACATAAAAAAGGCTTTGCATTTTTCCTGGTAATACACTATGAACTTTTGTCTAGCTTTTTTGATGTCAAGTTTGGATTAATGGCTCCTCCTTGGTTGACAGTCTGTTAGGCCATTGTGATGGAGTGTGGAGAAAGTTGCTTGGTAAATGTCTGTGTGCATTCGCGGGCAAGTTTCTTCCTGGCAATGTTGGCCATGGCCAGTTTGGGATGAATCGACATAACAAGTGTGAGCCAGAACAATAAAATGTTTTTTTTTACATTGTAAAGTAGATTATTTTATTAATGAACTGGCAGAATTGTTGATTCTAACCATGAATAGATTTATATAAGCTCTTTAAAATTGTCCATGTTGCTGGATCCAATTTTCATGCATCTTGCTGAGAATGATCAACATGTGATACACTCACCATGAAATTCAGTAGGTACACCTGTACAATTGGTCATGAAAGCAATTATCTATTTAGCCAATCATGTGTCATAAGAATGATGCATTTAGGCATGTAAACATACAGTACATACAAACACAGGTACATAGAGACCAAGGCGATCACAAAAGCATACGTCTCTGGCGCCATTGCTAATGAAATTAAATATGATTGTTTTGATAAAACTGCACTCAGTTATTGTTTTGCTTCAGCATTTATAGTGCCGTGATATTTTGTCGATTGTGCCCATATGGATTAACATGTTTGTTTTAAGATGTCAAAAAGAAAAGACTATGGTCTTTTCATTGCTAAAACAGATGGCTGTTTTAGATCACTGTTCCAACATTTTTTAATTGTTTTTGGACATTAGATATAAAATAAATGTGTTAATTCAAAAAGTCTGGCTGCAGAATAAGTGACATTTCTCAGTGTTTAGTTTGCACAGTGTTTTTTGTGCATGGCTGGTGAATCTTAATAAATAAAATATTCAAACAGTTGTTTACACTGAAACCGATAATTAAATATTATCTCACACTTAAATAATGTTTCACTTGTTTAATGAACATTTTATTAAATAAAGAAAGAAAATGAAAAGGTGGAGAATGTATCCAAAAGGCAGTAGGAGTGGAGGAAAGTTAGAAGTGTGGAAGTAAGAGTTGGGACTTTGAATCTTGGCAGTATGGCTAGTAAAGGGAGGCATACTGTACATGCAAGAGACCAAGTGGAAGAGAACTAAGGCCAGGTGTGTCGGAGGTGGGTTCAAACTGTTCAATTATGGTGTGGATGGGAGGAGAAATGGTGTTGGAGTCGTTCTGAAGAAAGAATATTAAGAGTGTGTTGGAGGAGAAGCGAGTGTATGGTGGTAGAGATTGTACCCAAGGATGAAAGAGTTGTGATTGGAGTGGACGTCATGGGCATGTTGTTGAAGGGAATAGAGGTGATGAGGAAGTAATGGGTAGATATGGTATCAGAGAGAGGAATGTGGAAGGGCAGTTGGTGGTGGATTCTGGGCCCTTTCTTGTTTGTATTGTGACGGACAGGTTGACGAATGAGATTGGGAGGAGTCTCCATGGAATAGGATGTTTGCAGATGACATTGTGATCTGTAGTGAGAGTAGAGAGCAGGTTGAGACGAGCCTGGAGAGGTGGAGATATGCTCTGGAGAGAAGGGGAATGAAAGTCAGTAAAAGCAAGATGTAGTACATGTGTGTGAATGAGGGGGAGCACGGTGGAATAGTGTGGTTTCAAGGAGTAGAGCTGGTGAAGGTACATGAGTTTAAACACTTGAGGTCAGCTGTCCCAAGTAATGGAGAGTGTGGTAGAGAGATGAAGAAGAGAGTGCAGGCAGGGTGGAGTGGGTGGAGAAAGGTGGCAGGAGTGATTTGTGACAGAAGGATATCTGCAAGAGTAAAAGGGAAAGTTTACAAGATGGTAGTGAGACCAGCTATGTTGTACGGCTTGGAGACAGTGGTGCTAGCAAAAAACAGGAGACAGAGCTGGAGGTGGCAGAGCTGAAGATGCTGCGATTTTCTTTGGGAGTGTCGAGGTTGGACAGAATGAGGAATGAGCATATCAGAGGGACACTGCAGGAAGGACAGTTTGGAGACAAAGTCAGAGAGGCAAGATTGAGATGGTTTGGACATGTGCAGAGGAGGGACCCAGGGTATATAGGGAGAAAGATGCTGAAGATGAAGCAAACCAGGCAGGAGGAGAACAAGTTTTCTTGAGCCAAGTCAGGGGATGGATACATGAACATTTCAAAGTCACTGAATATGTATTGGACTTCATTTACATCGATCATAAAGAAATACAAACATTATGGTACTGTATGGTAAATCACTCAAGTAGGCAGTTCTCTAAAATTGAGTGACCATGCAGGAAGGAG
>OMMV01219662.1:0-21743 GCA_900302635.1 Chatrabus melanurus | reverse complement strand
TACACGTGTGTGTTTGTGCACATGTCGTGGTGGTTCAGTGTATGCGTGCACGCTTCTGCAAATGCTGACAGGCAGCAACCGTAGTTATTGATCTGAAGCTGTTCCGCCTCGAGCCCAAAGGGCAGGCTGGATCATCTGTCAGTCTGAGTCTACTGAGAAAGGCTCTTAGATCACTAATCACACTCGGAGAGAGACAGATGAATACATGCAGCGAGAGACCCGAAGAGAGGGCGTCGGAGATGGAGTACAAGATGGGTAGAAATAATTGAACACACAAAGCGACAGATACATGTGTGTTATTGTCACATTAGTGAGGCATGGACTCTGTGAAGCTGCCTTCCTTTTTGATGTGTGTTTGCGTGCATGCGTGCGTGCGCGAGCTAGCCAAAAGCGGACATGCAACAGCATAAAAGTACATCAAAAGCACATTTCAAAGGATCGGGCATGGAGAGAAAATGCTACATGTTTTTTTTTTAAAACAGTCAAATTCATTAAAGTGCCTGTAAAGCAAATTCAGAGATATGCGTCAAAATACATCATACATGTTTGAAATGCTTTGTTGATCACATGTTAAAATGTGTTCAACCATGTGTATTTTTTAATTTATTTTTTTGGGGGGAGTTTGACTGAATTTCTGTGTTTCACCACAGATTTTTGGTGGGAGGTGGCTTAAACCGAACCGTATTACGTACCACGGTTTCACTTGCAGAGGCAATAGCATACGCCTATATAAAGATGGAGCCGATTTGAATCTCTGCTCCAGAGCAGTAGGTGGCGGTAATGCACCTTTTACGCTGGTTGCCAACCGCCGTTAACAAGAAGAAGAAGAAAAATATTCTATGGTCATCACGCTCAAACTTTGAGTCTTGTTAGACAACGGTTGGACTTATCCTCATGTTTGTTTTGTTTCTTTTGTTTCCTTTCAAATGGTGTATTGTTGTCTACTATGGAATGTTTTTTCCCGTCTCGCTGACTGTTTGTATGTTCCGTGTTGTTCAATAAAGCTTTTCAAAAAACAAACAAACAAAAAAAAACTAACCTTGCCCCCACAACCTCCCCACGCGATTGGGGCATGGTTTCAGTGCCTTCAGCCAAGACACCTACACTGACAGAGACCAGTGAGAGAGAGGAAACGGCACAAGGGCATACCAGCACTTGCCCTTAGGCTCAGATACTTCAATGCCAGCACTCTTGGGGCTGAATGGCTGCAGATTTTTTTTAAAGTCGACTAACCGCTGATGGCGTCATTAATAATACGACGTGAGAATGCAATGCTTTATCGTGATGATGAACAGCTCGCAACAAATTTTCCAGAAACAAGTGGAAACCACAACACTTGCTACCAGTTTAATTTAAGTGTGAAAGAAGAAGAAGAAGAAAAGACTGAATTGTCCACATAAAAGAAAATTAACTCACGCAGGATTCAGTCTGTTGTGTCTGTAACAAAGCGAATATTATGTGCAAAACTCACCGTATTATTCACAGCGAGGCAGAAGACGTTCAGGTACACTATATATTTTTGAAGCTTTCCAATTCAGCCATCAGTTGCTTGTAAAGGAATTAGGCCCTTAAACCATATTAACCCCAAAACCATATTCTAAACACTTCAATCAGCCATATTTTATTTTATTTTATTAAATTTAGGTCCATGCATTATTTCATTAAAAATTGACAAACACGCCGATAAGTGCCCTGCTCTACATTGTTTGCTTTAATGGCTCCAAATCAGTACTTAAATTTAATGGATTCTTTTGTGGCCTATGCCTCACTCTTCCCCCAACTTTCATGAAAATGTATCCATAACTTTTTCAAACAAATCAACAGACACGGGTGAAAACGCTACATACCTCCTTGGGAGAGGTAGTAATTGCTACAGCATAATTCTCATAGTATTTGTGGGCGCCAAACCCGAGCTGAGAATGTACCTCCCACTGATGTATGGACACCTGTCCTCTGAGGTTATTTTAGGTTCTGACACCAGTTGGAGACCTTGAGAGAGCGACTCCTATGGTACAACCTGTGTTGAGGTACCTACAAGGAGGTGATAACATGACTGTCCCTTTACTGAACCAAGTGCATGGCAAAGCGCCAGAATTTGACACCTCCAAATGTGCATGCCTTGGCAGAATGGCCCCTATCTTCTACCTAGCGCAAAGTGATGCATGACGCAATGCAAGTGTCATTGCTAGTTTCCACCGGGCACAGTTGTCATTTTCATGCCCATTGCCCACATTGTTAAAATAACAAAAATGCTTGCAAATTTACCCTCATCTGTGTGCCGATGGGCATGTCCATCAAAAAATGAGATGGTGCATTGCATCATCATCGCTGTGGTCTAAAGTCCAGTGCTGTATTTAAAAACAGTAAAACTCAGACAAACCTTATGGCCCATTCACACTATGACGTGAAGTAGCTGGCGCTGGCCGATGTAGCAGATTCTCAAAAATCTCTGTGAAATGCTGGAGAAGGCTCGCTCCAGGGGTCCATATTTCTTGTCTTCAACAATGCAGGTCGACGGAACTCAGTGGATGGCGACGTTGTACTGGCGAAGCTCGACGTTTGGCGACGGTCCACTGACTTACTATAGGACGTAGTTCAACTTTCGCCGTTGGAGGTCGGGCGCATTGGTAGCGCACTCCGCGGAGCAGTAGCGTAGCCTGGCGGAGCTGATCGTCGACTCAACGTTTGAGATGTCACGTGAAGTAGCTCTATACAAACTCGACGTAACTGCGCTTTCTTCACTTGCTACTGGTGCTTCGTCAAGACAGGTTCTACATATTTCTTCACATTTCGGGCTTCACAGTTAGGGCTACGATGTGTAAAGTTGTCAAAGGTTGTCCGAGCGTTCCATGAGATGACATTACTGCGCTACAACTGTGTTCTGGCCGTTACTGGTCCGCTAGTACTCCGCTGATCTGCACTGAACTACGTCAGGCTGCGTCCAGTCAAGCCTCCAACGTTGGCTAGCGGAGGCGCAGGGAGCAGTAACGGAGTACTAGCAGAGGTGAGGTAGCGGAGCTCAACTGTTGCCTGCGTTTTAGCTTGAAGGTTGAAGAGTTTAAGAATGTTGAAAATTTTTCTGGGACCATGACGAACGTCAGTGTTGCCCGACTGACATCAACTTAGCTCCTGCAGAGTCTGGCGGACCTCGACGCTGGTTTACGTTAATGGCCCCTATTTCATTAAGGTACATAACCACCAAAAACACATTACAAACACTGACCACACACCCCAGTGTTAAAATAGAAACAGTCAAATTGTGAAGCCGATGAGTCTCGGTGCTTCAGTTATTCTGGTCTTTGCATGTGTTGTCTCTCAAAGGCCAGTTTACACAGCTGCACCTTACGTGCACGGCTCTTGCACGGCGGCCAGTGAACGCTCTTCGCACAGCGGATGTATTAACGGATGCAGTATTCACATCAGTGCTAATCTAACTTCCAGTGTTCTGATTCTTTGCCCAGGTGTCCTCACAGATCCGTGTCCTCACCTGAATGCCTCTTCATGCCTTTAACTTGTGTCCGTTGAATATCGCAGCACTGTGTATCTTGCGGTCCAGTTTAAAAGGAATGACAGGTGGCACTCTGATTGGTGGGTGTTGATGGTACGAAAACACGCCCATGAATAATGAACCGATAATCCCCAACTCCTTTCACGCGCGGCGCCCACCTTTGCACTCAGTTCACGTGCTCACAAGATAGTGACAGGGAGTTGGACACGCCCCAAATGGGTTTGCATTCTGCATTTTAGACTGTGCACCATAGATCATCCACATAGGTCCCTGTAGCTTTTAATGTTACTCTGTGCCAGTAGGGGGTGCAGATACTGTGTACATCACCTTGTCTCAGTGAAAAAGCAGGAAACAAAACTTTAATATGTAGCTGATCATAGCGACAGAAAGCTTCCAGTGGGTCCATATCGTTTCTCAAACTACGATACGTATCATTGGACCTCCGATACTCGATATGGATTGAGATATCGATACATTTATGTGCTTAATACTTCTTACATAAATTATATTTAAATGTATGCATAAATTGTAGTGTCTGGTGTTGGTTTGTCACCCAGCTATTTATGAGTACTTTAGTTATACTGCTTAATATGTGTTCTATTAGTATTTTCTTTTGCACATTTTCACTTCACTGTTTGCCTTGACCCTAGCCCAAATTGACTTCACAACCTCTACTAATATGCTATTATTATGGTTGTCTAGTACTTCTACTGCTGCTGTTACTAATAGCAGCAGTAGAAGTACTAAATAATGGGGAGCGCACACCAATAACAAGAAATACAGGAAGTACAGGAAAACCAACAAAAGAATGAAATATGAAGAATATTGAATTGGCTGGTTTCAGTTTCAACAGTACTATATTCCTTTTTCACAAATTCACTCCAAGCATCTGACAATGAACACATTACTATTTGCATTAACACACTCTCCGAAGGCAAATTATGACTTCTGAAAAATCACATTTTGCAATAGTTTCATAAATGACAGATTCCTTATGGCTAACAATAACAAATACCTAATATCTATTGAAGGTAATTATAATGTTGCGGTTGGACTTTCCATGACATACTTATGTCCTGACGTCATCCTTGACATTGCTTGGCTTGTTGCCCTGCGTGCGTCTGACGTCGGCTTGTTGTCAATTGTTTAGTTCTGTTTGAACGCAAAAATTTTTGTTTTGGACGGAGAAAAATTGTTGAACGGATTCTGTAGATCATTTGGATAAATGATCACTATTTGCATTTGTCTGCTATGAGCCTCCATCCCTTTAGGTCGAGTCCAGTGAATGAGCTCAGCGGTCAACCTCACACTTTTATTTGAACTCACGGGTTGTAAAGTTCTCATTGAATTCACACGTTCGGATTAAAACCTCCACTGGTGGCATGGTATTTTCACCAGCAGCATGTGATGGCACTTTGCCGTCAAAAGGGAGATATTTTCAACGTTCAATGCCTGCCGCAGGAACATACAAAACGGGTGTTTTATCTTTAACGAGAACAGACTGCAGTAATTTTGCCAGCAGTGCACGACGGCACATCACTAAACTGAAAAGTCCGGAGGTATGTGTGAAAGCACCGTAAGATGGCGACCACCAGAAAAGGAGAAAAGGTGTTTATTTCGTCTTACTTTTACACTATTTACCACTTTAAAATTGGGTTTCGATATATCGAAAACGCAGGGATGGGAATACCGGTGCGGTGTTTTGATAATACCGTGAACCGGTATGGACCCCTAGAACCCAGAGAAAGGTTTTGACCAGCTTTATAATAATCTGACCATTTACAGCTGGGGGACGGATCAAAAGTGGGAAAGTCTCAGTTCTGCTTGGAGGCCTTACACAAACATCACCAATAGAACAAGAATTACGTCAGCTGGAGCTGAAAAAGGCATTTTTTGGGTTTGAAAGTTGTACTTCGTTTGAAATATGCTGTTAAGTACAATGTCTTCATTGAGAGAAAAACAATAGTAAGTTCTTTCGGCTTCTCCCAATTTCAACTTGGGGTCGCCACAGCATATCCAACATGGATCTGCATGTAGATTTGGCCCAAGTTTTACACCGGGTGCCCTTCCTGATGCAACTCCACATTACATGGAGAATGGGCAGGGGTGGCCTTGAACCGGGAACCTTCTGCTTTGAAAGCAATCGCAGTTAACCGCTTGGCCACCACACTGCCAAATTGAGAGAAAAACAATAAAAAGGAAAAAGAATCTTTCCATTGTAATCACGGCTGACATTGATGTTGATTATAAGTTGTCTGAGAGGTAACAATCGTTATGTTGTTTTCAAGACACAGCTGACTTTATTGATGAGATCCAAGGGCGCCGCAAAAGATCTCGCATGACTGCACTCCTCCGTGCTTCTTCACAACCGTTATCCTATTACTCTAAATCTTGTAAATCTGTTCCCACCATTCTTTAGCACATTGATTTGTCTCCGTCTGCGGCTTGTTTAAGAGCGTCATGGAACCATCCTCTGACTGTGAGAGCCTGGTGCATCAGTAACGGGCAGACAGAAGCCCATTTGTATGTTTCTTACCCTTTTATCTCAAGCATTGGATGTTTGACCTGCATATGCCCTCACTGGTCGAAGAACAATCTTAATGTCCTGCGACGCTTTCACCGGGACCAAGGTTTGAAAGTGGTTTTGGTTTCCCTGAAGGATACTAAACAAATTTGACTTGGGTAGCTCTCTCAAAAAGGTCAGTAATTTTTACTAGGGGTCAACAGGGGGTCAAAATTCAAAAATGTTCCAGTCTCTTCAAAAAGTATATCAAATTAATCATCTTATTACGCAGAATCCAGAAATATAGAGTTTGACCTATCTCCCACCTTCTGTTACGTCACTATGATTGGAAATGTGGAAAGGTCAATGCACTTTGTCTAAAATTGTCCAATTTGAACAATTTGAGTGTCTAACTATATGTTTTCTTGCATGAGGCCCAATGTTGTCACGTCCACGTAGTCCTTTACCAGTAACATAAAAGCTAAAAGAAATAGTTTTTTTTTTTTACAGAAAGTTTCATTTCGCTTTTTAAATAAAATAACTTAAGTTTCTGTCTAGTTTTTGATTGTGTTGTAGCTGCACTATAATTTGTCACTGCAGTTATAATCATCCTTTGTTCAATTCAATTCAATTATTTATACAGCGAGTAAGGTCTAACCTTACTCACCCCATGAGCAAGCACATCGGCAACAGTGTTAAGAAGAAAAAACTCCCTCAGGCATTTTTTGATGACAGGAAGAAACCTCAAGCAGACCAGACTCAGTGGGGTGAACATCTGCTTTGGACATACTGTCAATAACAAAATAAATAAAACAAAGCACAACAAAGAAATGTCACACATGCAAAGATAGAAATGTTGGTGTGGTTGCTTAAGGCGCAGTCACACTATGACGTTTGGGCCAGCAGCTTGTGAATGAGGTGAAAGCGAGAGAAAAATTGAGAAAAGTGGCGAAAATCACGTTCCCGGAGTTTCGTAGCGGACCTCAAACGCATCACAGCCTGTCACAACATGTTTGTGGCAGAGGCAGCCATTAGCCGGCGCTCCATTATAACAAGCGGGACTGTTGCCAACATGGAAACGTTCGGGAGAGGGGTTCGACGCACCGCTGTCCAGTGATTCTGAGCAGGTCGGAGAACCAACGCCCACACGTTAGCCAGCAAACACGATCGCACCAGTAACTCAGGCTTTTGGAGGCTGTTTGCACCGGTACCGCAGGCTAGCGAGGGCTACCGCGCGCAATGTGCACATAGTGACGATCTACAGTCTGTAACGATCTCCTATGTAGCCACAAGTATGTCGAGAAATTTTAAACATGTTGGAAAAATGTGGACGCGGTCGCCATTCATCAGCGAACACCGCCGAATGCCGCCGAAGGCCAGCAGAGGCTGGCGATCACTGACGTGTGCATATTAGAGTCTAGTGGTCGCAACAATGATGGCTCAAAAGACTTCCACATGGTGAAGAGCAGAGTCTCAGAAAGAGGCGAAGGAACATTCTCCAGAATGAGTCCATAAGATGCTTCCAGAAGTCTTCAGCATGCTCCAGATTTCCACAGTTCCCCGTAGATCTCACATGGCCCAGTCCTGGAAGGATCTCAGAGGATCAATGGATGGACAAAAGGATCTGTGAAGCTCTAAATTGCTTTGGCTGCACCCAGGTCCTGGTCGCAGGTGGTCCGCCTCTTCACCAGCAGCTTGACCTCAGACAGAGAATGAAGCAGAAATCAATCAGCCAGAATGAACAGTTCATAGTAACATGTTCTCACGTGTTCGCCGGCAACGTAGTCCTACGCTTTGTTAACATTCCCCAGAATTTGGATGTTAGGACACTGAGTCTTTCTCCGCCAGTAATGGCAATAAATGAAGTTGGAGGGAAAGAATGATTCAATACAACTAAATCTATCTCAATTATAAGGTAGAGAGGACAGATGAGTCTTTAATCTGGATTGAAATAACTCCACGGAATCAGACTGTTTTATCTCAGTGGGCAGACTATTCCACAGAAACGGTGCACAATAAGAAAAAGCTCTGTGGCCTGCTGACTTCTTCTTTGTTCTTCTTTGTTCCTTTGGCCTGTTACTGGAGATTCCTGATTGGAGGTTTTGTCTTGTCTCGTATATTGTAAGCACTTTGTGTGCGTGTATGTGTTTTTTTTATTTTATTATTTGGCCTGAGAATTTGTGGTTATTGTTTGTGCTTGGCTACCAAACAAAAATCCCCGAGGGGACAATAAAGGAGAACTGAACTGAATTTACATCCCACATCCAACATTCTTGATTGTAAGTTCTTAAAGACGGTTAAATTTGTAATTAGTGCTTTACAATAGCAGGGAACTCTAGCGAGTTATTGTCCCAGTATGTCCCATTTAATACTTCTGTAAAAATGATTCGCATTTCTTACTCTGCAATATAATATGTTTTAATGTTGTGTGATCAAACACTTATATGGAGAGCCTGCTTTTAATAATGAATTTGTAATTAAAGCTTTGATGCAGCTTCAATTATGTGTTGGAAATGAAAGTGTTGTGATTTAATGTTTTCCATTTTTAATGTAAATGCCACATAGAGTACATTAGCAGTGATGGATGAAACCTGTAACTCAGTTATTGGTCCTGCCAGAGTCATCTTTATGATCAGTTAACACTGTGATTGGGCGACTGTGCAGTTCATCATGGTGAAAGAGTTACCATAATTTCCGGAGTATAAGTCGCATTGGAGGCCTATCCAGGGTGTACCCCGCCTCTCGCCCAGTGACTGCATTGTTGTAGTGTACTTTGATTATTGGCATTTATTCTTTTACTGTTGGAGTTTATTTTGTTTAATGCATTGATTCCTGGGAAAGCCTATAACTATAAATAGTTATTATTATTATCAATAAGGAATGCGTGATTTTTTTGGGTATATAAGTCGTACTGGAGTATAAGTCGCAGGACCTCTGCTAGCTAGTAAAAAAAAAACCTCTGATTTATACTCCGGAAAATACGGTAATATTGGTGTAACTTTTTATCTTTGACTTGCATATTAGGGAGGAGGCTAAAACTGTGCATTTTCAGCGTTGAAATGATTAGACCTACCCCGTCCATGGCAGATGCTGAAACATCCATCATTCATGCTTTTGTGTCCTCCAGAATTGAATTCTGAAAGTTTTTTTTTTCTGGTTTTTGCCATGTAAGAGTCTTCACATGATTCAGGACACGGCTGCAAGAGTTTTAACTGGAACCAGGAGATTTGAGCCCATTACACCTGTTTTTCCATTTCATTAGCTTCCTGTTAATGTGAGAGCTGATTTTAAAGTTTTGTTGTTGACTTGTAAAATTCTTAATGGTTGTCACCCTCTTATGGAACTACTATTAACCCATGCTTCGTGCTCTCCAGATGCAGACTTACTTTGTGTTCTTCGGGTTAAAACGAAGTCAGCAGGCTGTAGAGTACAGACCTTTATGATGTCATAAGGTTAGTTCTGAAAATACCTGAAAGGGACTAAAAAAAACAAACAAAACTTTGACTCAGTCCCACAGCTATCTCCCAACAAGACTTAGTTGAAGTTGATCCACTAGATTTTGAGTTATGTGTACACACAGACATAGTCGATCATATGAAATCATACCTCCTCTGTTGGTTGTTGAAGATATATTCAGTGGTTCTCACTATTGTTGCTAATCATTGAATTATTTGGCGGAAAAAATTGTCACCGTGACTTTGGTTTTGTGAAGTAAAAAGTTTTCTTTTTTTTTTTTTGGTACATACTCTCTGGCACCAAAACAAGGCTGAGGCGAGAAAGACACTTTTGTAAGACCTTCAGTAAAACACTACAGGTCTTACAAAAGCGCCTTTCTCTTGGAGGATGAATGTACCGCTAATCTGTGACACCCGCACTTAGAAGGGAAGAAATCAACACAAAGGTGCTTTTCATCAGTAACCTCAAATGTGAAGGCATCACTTGGGCTGGAATGCTCTATAAACCAAATCTTTCTACCTGCTCAGTGACTTCAGATAAGAAGAATTTGATAATCATGATTGTCACAGAAAATATTTTATTTCCCCCAATATTCTTAAAATATTGGAGGAAATAAAAACAGGTGGGAGGTCCCAGGGTGGAAGAAATGCGAATCAACCTTTTTTTTTCAGACAAATGAAACGATCCTTTTTTTTTTTATTACTCATTCAATATACAATAACTTTCATATGAGCCAAAGATCAACTTTCTATCATAAGTAGTTCCTGAGATAACCAAAAAAAGAATGTTTCCCTGGCAACCATTGTTTACCTTAGAAACCATGTCAACATGGCATAAAAGCCCTTCCAAAGAAATTTCATATGAGCCAAACCACAAGTGGCAATCATAAGTAGTTCCTGAGATATTCAAGAAAGAAATTTTCCCAAGCAACCATGGTTACCATAGCAACCAAATTAACAAATCATGAAAGCCCTTCCAAAGAAC
The DNA here is from genome assembly GCA_900302635.1 of Chatrabus melanurus. Lineage (NCBI taxonomy): Eukaryota > Metazoa > Chordata > Actinopteri > Batrachoidiformes > Batrachoididae > Chatrabus > Chatrabus melanurus. The sequence goes on along the minus strand of OMMV01219662.1, from coordinate 11,292 downwards.
TTTCATATCAGCCAAACATCAAGTCTCTATCTTAAGTGGTTGGTGAGATATGACAGAAAGGTCACTTGGCGGGACGTCATAACAGACAGACAGACACGGGGTCGGGCTCCCGGTGGAGTACAACTAGGTGGTCTGTCCATTTCATGGGACATCCCACAAAAATAGGTTGGCCGAAGTTGACATTTATTGAAGTAACTCCATGCGTATGTCCTGCACTTTTCTTGTCAACTTTAAACAGAGTTGGGACAGAGTCAGTGTCACGTTTTGCCACCTTAAGTCCACACTTCACTTTGCTGCCTTGACTTTTGGATTTAACTTGGGACTTCAAATGCCAAGACTTGAGTGACTTGACAAGGATTTTGTCCGGCGTCTTGACTTTTTACAAATCAGCTAGACGCAAAAAAAGCATCCGGTGGAATGGTTGTCTGCCTGAGTGGTTGTCATCCAGGACCCAAGGCGGTTCCGTAGTGTGGTGGATGCAGCAATGCGCGGTACCAGTGCATGCTCCCTGACCTGGCCTGATCTCTTTTTACATCTTGACAGGGGTTTCTTCCCTCTCAATGATCTATCCGTCATGAACTTTATATTATTTTTCTATGTAAATAAGTCTTGATGGTCTTACTGCAATCAGAGCAGTCTTCTTCATTGATTAATTACACCCGTACGCGGTAGCGCATGGTGGGGTATTGTTTTCGGTTTGAACAACCTAACTTTGAGTTTTGTTCTGATTTAGACCAAACTTGGTGGAATGATTGAAGGTCAACCAAGGATAAACTGATTTGGTTTTGAGAAAAAGTGGTTACAAGTTACGGACACAGGCCAAGATCAAACTTTTGGTCCCGTACTTATATATAGGGGGACATTTAGAATGGCTATTTCGATGCTACTGTGAAACACTATGAAGTCATATGTCACCTTTCTACTGGTCACATGACCTTTGGTGAATTTCTAAGGTCAAACCCAAGGTTTGAAATGCTGATGACACCGTTGCATTTCAGCTGTAATAACGAACCCTTAATTTGCACCTTAACAAATGTACATATTGTGAACTGTAATGACGGGCTTACATTATGGCGAATTCACTGAATCACAAAGAATTAATTTATATGAACTGGTGTCAAACATGGAAGGTGCCAGCGTCACACTCTCTCTCTATCGTGCTTTATTTATTTATTTATTTTAATTCTCCCCACGCTTTTTTTCTGCCATCACCGTGCCACTCTGGATCCCTCAGTGGGCCCACCGCCCATTTGGCAAACCCTGGATAATGCTTATGTTCCAGTGAGGGTTTAGACATGTGCACTGTGGTATTTAATGTGCGGTGCTTGCAGGTTGAGTCAGGATTAATGTGAGATTTTAGCCCCTCCAATGATCCGTGGTATTTTTTTTTTTTTTGCAGAGGTGACCTCTGACAAACATTAATTGTGTGCGTGTGTGTGTGTGTGTGTGCGCACCCACATTGTGCACATGTGACGATGAGGCTTTAATTCTTTCTTCATTGTCACACTCAGATGTACCCGCTGCATGTTATGAAGTTACTTTCTATCTCAAATACTTTAATATCTTGTGTCATTATTATTATTGTACACCCACCTGCATGATAATCCTTCAACAACACAATCCCCTTTTTCCTGCCTTAGTTTTGCCTTTTTAATTCTAATATATTTAAATGAAGGAGTCTGTGTTGAATAATCAATCTAATCTGTGATTCTTTTGAGGAAGTCCCGCGCCGGAGAGGAAATTGATGCTGGAATGATTTGACACACTGAAATTCTTCGAAATAAGGGATTATTGAGTCATGTCGCTATACGGCTGCATTAATCTCTCTGTGAGGTGGAATGGGGGGTTTTTGTGTGTTAGTGCGGTATGTTGGGGGCTGTTGGATTTGATGTGATCATGCTCACAATCCCAGAGGTCTGTGGACAAACAGATGGGTGGTTTTTTAGCGACGCTGTATTTCGGTGCCTCTAATGCCAAGGATCAGAGGAGATCAGAGGAAACCTTTCACCTCAGACACAAAGTCTGTCACACAGACGGGCTGACCTGGTTGGCTGAAAAGTCGGTGTCTATCCCGCAGATAGAGAGGGCGTGTCCAGAGGGCTGAGTGGGCGTGACTAACAGAACAAGCAGGAGGACTGACACGGGCCATCGCAGGCCTAAATGTATATTTATAGCAAGGGAGGTTTGTGGGACTTGAAGTTTTTTTATTTTGAATGAAACCACAGCCGTATTTAACTTTAACATGTACTGCAGATTAAAAAAAAAAATGATTTTGCACATTTTATAGTAAACGGACTGTATTTGGTTAGCGATTTTCCATCTGAGGAAAGCACTAAAAGTGCTATACAATGATTTGTTACATTCTCACACACACACACACACACACACCGACGTTGGTCCATACAAGGAGCTCCATTGCACACCAAAAGCAACTTGGGAATTAAGGACTTTCCTCAAGGGCTCTGGGGTCAGCTCTGTGTTCCCCAGTACCGATATTCCCCGGGACCGATAAAATGACACTTTATGGTCAAATTTTCCGTATGATATGAACTCCAAAGAAAATTTTCTGACTCCCCCCAACATAAGTAATTTTCTGATGGGACTCAGGTGGTTTTGAATTGGTCAACTTATCTTGCATTTATTTGCTGCACCCTAATAATTTGAATGAAATGTAGATATTTTTCAAACCGTTATTTTGAACCCCAAATTAAGGTATGAATGAGATAGTGGGAACTTATCCTAATTTAAGCAACTCAAAAAAAAAATGCACACGTGTGACAAAAGCATCACTTCTGTATACATAGGTCACAGGGAACATCGGTACTGGGGAATATAGATACGCACCCAAGGGCACATTAGTGATGGTAGTGACGATGACACAAGTGCTGATCTTTCACCTTCCTCACCCACGTTTTCCCGTCTGGTTAAGCCGGTATCTCACTGGGATTGCGACTGATTGGTGACTGAGACAAATGGCCATTCGTCTAATTCACTCTTGGTCTCAGTGTAGTCTGTATTTATTCTCTAAGTGGTCAGAATCAGTATCCCCTTTCGCGAATTAGTCGCTCGCCTCAATTTCATTCCCCTGCAGATTTTGAACATGTTCAAACCCTGGTGGCAAATGAACAACTGCTTATTTTCGCTAACTTGTAACCATGTGGGATCTGCTGTGGCGACCCCGTTTCAATTGGGAGAAGCCGAAAGTAGATGATTTTATTATTTTTGTCTCTAGCTATTCGCTAACTAGTCTTTTTACCCACCAAGGAGTCTTTAATAGACTGCTACCAAGTTGCCCCCTGGTCTGTTTCAGTCGCCTGGTTCGCTTAATTTGCTACAAGGTCGGTTCATGGTCGAAATGCGGTTGCCGGTTGTTCGTGAGTAATTAACAAATTGAGGACGACAGACATATGCCCAGCGGTCGTCTAATTTGTTAAACGGTCGTCAAAAATAGGCAAATATGTCGCCAAAAACGTCTAAACATTCAGTCGTCACAGTCGCCAAATAGTCATCTCTCAATGGGATACCAGCCTTTGGGGACTGAACTTATGACCTTCTGGTCACAAAGCCACTACTCTAACCTGTAGGCGACCACTGTCCCCAATATATGATAACTTTAAGGCCGTTGTGTACTACTTCAAACACACAGAGTTTTGAAGGAGGGAGAAAAAAATCCCTAATAAATTCCACCCTTTTGACATTGAGAAGAAACATGATACGTCTAATAAAACTCTTCTGCCTGTGACGGTGCTGCATATTTTTGTGTGCTGATCTTTACGCTGGTGTCAACCGAGCAGCTGCGTTGCCTTTTTTCTGTTTTCACGTCGAACATTTTCCACACTATTCTTCACCATATGGAGGTGAGATCAGGTTGGTAGTGTGTGCTGTGATTTACTTTAGAGCAGCTCACAGCAAATAGATTTTTTTGTTTTACTGTGTGTTTACATAGATGCCTTTTCTTTAACCCCGAATAGTACAAAAAAAATAAATATTGAATGAGTTTGATTGCTATAAATATTCATCTGTATCTGTTTTTATTTTCCACACATAAAATGAAGCGATTGGATCCAGAATGGGGGCGAGAGAGAGAGAGACGGAGAGCAGTGCGCTGTGTGCCAGCCTCCCAGAGAGCGCTGCCAGGTGTTAAATGAAACCGAATCGAACGACACAAAGTGTGGCTGCCGCTGAGCACCCGCGCCGTGCCGCAGGTCTCAGTGGCTGCTTGGCGGGGGGGCAGGTGCTCGCAGGAAGGGGGCAGGAGACTGATGGGGATAAGGTACGGTGGGGATTTGCGTGGCCCCTTCATTTGTCTGAAAATGATCTATATCCCAGACTTAAGAGGATTAATGCATGTTATGACATAAAAGTGGAAGCGCAGTTATCTCCTGCCAGCGACAAGCTTTCTGCCACTTAAGCGGACTACAAACAGCTCGACTTTACTGCGCGCCGCCCGTCACAAGAAATGTGTGCTTACTGTTCACCGCAGCCTGCGCCTGTAATATTTGTTTTAGAATATGTGCAAGCAGCTGTCTGTGCTAAACAGTCGGGTCTCAGCCATGTGTTTAGTATTCCCTATGCAAGCACGCATCGTGCACAAAGACTGTTCAATTATTTAGATTTATGATGTATGTCCTCCGCTCTTTCTCTCCGCTGCACAGATCGTCGAGGTTCTTCCATCTCCTCCTGTGTGTCTGGTCTGAGCATCGTGCATACCTACACATTCATTTATGTTCGCATCCCTTTGGGCGTTGCAAGAATAGAGGTGAGAGAGAGGTAGAAGGAAAAATAACTTGGCAAGTTGTGGATTTTCCTTTTTCGTTTTAAGCGTGCACGGGCCATATCGCCACCAGCTGTCACATAAATTGGATTGGAACCCCAGCTGGCTGTGACAAACCCAAAGTGATTTTTTTTTTTTTTGGTAGTTTCCAAACCTTTTATTTTTAATCATATGTTCCAGTCTTCCAGGTGGTCTTATTATTTTCTTCCTTTATAATATCACCCTATATAAATAATTCTCCATCATCCTCTTAAAAGGCATTAAAAATGTTTCCGTGTGGTCTACCAAAGAAAAGAAAAAGCCACAGTATTTTTATAAATGATGATTTCTGCTTAGCAACCTTCATAATGTCTTCAAAATTTATCTTGTCCTGCAAACGACAATATTCATCACAATGTAAATCACCTTTCCTCTGCAATCCATCACAATCGGGCCACAAGGTCGCTGTAAATCAAACTGCGGCGCCCTTGACGTCTGCATTAACCCATCCATCCATCCATTTTCTGACCCCACTTATTCCAGTTAAGGGTGTCTGCATTAAGCCCATGAACCAATTTCTTTTCCCCCCCATTAGGGCTCAGTGGACAGTGTGAGATCCTTGTCGACCCGTACTATCCTGCCCCGCGTGTGTGTCTGTGTTTTTATCTGCTAGAATTCAGACTCAGAAAGCTGTATGCAGTTTGTGAGGTGGTTGTGGGTTATTTGACGGCAGGGGGAAGAGTGTGGCCTGACTAAACTGTGATTTATGGAGTCTACCTGCCTGGTGCCTTTGATCCAAGGCCCAGTGGGGTCTCTGCATTGCACAGCCATACATTTAGAATTCTGTCTCAAACTGGCGGTCCAGAAAAGGGCTGCAATCCAGCAGTGTGCAATCTATGGCATGTCTTGTGTATCACTAAATAAGGCCCGTGGGATAATTTCTTTTGTGCACATGGAAGTACAAAGGTAAGGCTTATATACGGGTAAGGTCTTATATACAGGACATTACTGTAAACTATCATCCTCCCTGTGAAATTGTCAGAAATCTATTTTCCAAAGGTCACAATCCTACCATGTCAAACAGTAGAGACAGTTGTTGACCAAAACAGCAGAGCTGGAGATACTGATGGGAAGAGAGCCTTTAAGCAGCTCTCACATCTGGATTAATTCCACGCCGTAACGGGCCAAGTTACAACTCTGTGCACCTCAGCTGATTTCCCCCAACAACTCTCGCCTGGCAGTGGGTCCTCCTGAGCACACCACTCTGCAAAATTTGGGAAAAGTTGTTTTTTCCAGAGCTTGGTGGACACCCGCCCACCTCTTAAAAAGGTACCTGACTTGTGGAGATCCAGAATTGTGCTCCATGAACCTTGGCTTAATTCTTTAGAGATTTTTTTTTCCTACAAGAAGACAGTGGTTCTTTAGTTAGGCTCTTAAGTATAGCCAAAGATTCCAAAATTAACATTGAATTATTCCAATTAGTCATTTAGAAGCTTTTATAATTGATCTCATCAATTTCTGGAGTCCTCTGTGCTCTATAAAGCTACAGTGTGTAGGAATTATTGTCATCTAGTGGTGAGTTTGCAGATGGCATTATGCTGTTGGCGGTCACGATTTTGTTTGCCCTTCGCGTTTTTACTTCTTTGGCGACGGGAATTCATGCTCCCTTGCCTTCTCTTGTGATAAACAATATGTATGATCTTCTATTTCACAATAATGAGGATTCTTAAAGGCGCAGTCACACTATGACGCTTGGGTCGACGAAGATGAACGTACACGTCGGTGGTCGGTACCCTCCGTTAGCCTGTGGTAGCCTTCAGCGGTGTTTGCTGATGAACGGTTCATGATTTTTTGGGTGGTGGCTTAAACCGAACCGCGTTACGCACTGCGGTTTCATTTGCATACGCCTCTATAAAGCTGGAGCTGATTTGAATTTCTGATCCTGAGCAGTAGGTGGCGGTAATGTATCTTTTACACTGGTTGCCAACCACCATTATACAAGAAGAAGAAGAAGAAAAATAATCTCTGTTCATCTCGCTCAAACTTTGAGTCTTTGGACTAACAGTTGGACTAATCCCCGTTTGTTTTATTTCTTTTGTTTCCTTTCAAATGGTGTGTTGTTGTCTACTATGGAAAGTTTGTTTCTTCTCTACGAGTGTTTGTATGTTCCGTGTTGTTCAATAAAGCTTTAAAAAATAAAAAAAAACTTGGCCCCACACCCTCCCCCTCTCCACACGATTGGCCGTGGTTTCGGTGCCTTCAGCCGAGACGCCCACACAGTCTGAGAGCAGAGAGAGAGGGAATGCTGCTGATTTTGAAACCTAATTTTGTATACGTAGTGATATTTTTTAATCATTAAAATTCGGTTAGGTGGTTAATAACATGTTTTTCTGTGGTTAAATTCAAAACACAGATTGGATTTCACTTTACAGGCACTTTAACACATATCGTTTGATAAAACGGAGTGTGTGTTTGTGCATTTGGAGAAAACAGAGCTTGAATGTTTACAGCCAAGGCGTATGTAAATGTGTGTCTCCCAACTGTGCATTTCAACATTGGCAATAACTCTGACTTCATAAAGTCAGTGTAATCATTTGTAAAATGCTTTGACCGCTGATAGCATTCGTTTAAATCAGCTCAGGACCTCTTAAATGATTTCGTTCTTTTTCTGCTAAAATAGCTGCCCGGGTAATGACAGATCTCACTCAGTGATCCGTGAGTAATTTCACTTTGAGACCACCGACACAGTGTTCTGTGACCAGTGATTTATGCTGTATTTAAAGAGATGAGGCGACACACGTGTGCATGCGCGCAGGCGTGTGCCAAATTCGTTGTGCACCTGCACGTGCAGCGTTGGCGAGCAGTTAGAGCACAGAGTCGTGGCTTTATTAGTATTTAAGGGAGCGGAGTGAGTGTGTTTGACTTTTAGATTGACTTAGCCGTCAGAGATCAATGGCGAGGCTCAGCCGCGTCCAGCTGGTTTCCACATACTCTCCACCGCTGCGTCCGCAGCACGTCAGCAGGCACTTTTTTCATCATCTCTTCTGCTTCCCCGCCATGTTGAGATATCTTTGCTGAAACTGATATATTATGAATTGATATTTTAACACAGCACACACTTCACCTCCCAAGGAGAATGAAAGGGTTTATGTTGTGCTGCTTGAAAAGCAATGAGTGGAGGTTATTTACCAAAAAAAAAGATAATTATGACCTTGTTGAGTCATTTATAAGCTTGATGGGAGTCTGATGTTTCTCTGGGGATTGTTGACTTACTTCCAAGTCAGTCATGTAGCTGTCCTCAGTCCGTTAGGTGCAAGCAGCAGACAACCTGCAACAAACACCCTGTGCAGCACTTTCACCAGTGGAGGAAATACAAAGCCTCGGGCGTATGTAATAAAATGCTCTAAATTGATCTGGCCGGTGCTGTTTAAATTGAGAACACTGCTAATAGCTTTTCATTAACACGGCTCCATTGCCTGCATACTTGAACATTCAGTAGGATCCCCATTACACAGAAAGCAGATTTAGTCATTTTAGATGCTGGCACATTGATATTAGCTGAAGGGGTTACATAGATTTTCTTTGTACTATTGTTTGCAGTGATTCCACTGTGCAATGGGAGAGCTGTTTATGCAGTTCAGAATCACAGCTAAACATTGAGCTCCATTCTCACTTTCACAGGTATGCATCCCAGAAAGTCACAGTTTGAATCCTTATCGATATCTTGGAAAACCTTAGAGGGTTAGAGAGGGTGTCTGTGACGAATCGAGATATTCAACCATTGTGCCGCGATCTTATTTTATCTACGGCAGGATTTTCAGTATGTTCCAAAATTCCTTTTTTTCCATTGCGAACTTTCACATACTTGGGTACTCACTTGTGCTTCCGTGGAGCCCATAACGTCCACTAGGAACTTTTCCTTAACCGGCAACACTGTGCTAAAGTTAAACTATGGATGTGCTATGGTTGTTTTTGCACATATCACTTGATACAAGTCTGGCGCGTTAACATCATCAAACTGCGCACTGGATCACATTCTTGGTTAATGCCCCTGTCACACTATCACGTATTTGCTTCCCGTAGAAGCCCGTATTTTGAAATGTAAAAACACGGGGGTTACGCACGCTGTAAGGGAAGCCTACCTAAACCCTACGGGGGTCTACGGGAACGCTTACGGGTTGAAAAATTTACAGGGCGAGAGTTTTAAAATATTCAAGAAATTTTGGAGGGTCCTGCCGTAGCTGTTTTACTGGAACAGTGCGTAAACTCTACTTAAAGTCGACTCAAAGTCTACGGCAGTGTACGGAAGGTCTACGAGTCTTTACTTAGCTGCTAGGTATTGTGAATGGACTCGCGTACACAGCCAGTAGGCTTGCCGCTGGCTTCCCGCCTCCTCCCCAGGAATTTCCCATACCCTTTCCCATCTTCTCGTATCACCCGCCTCCAACTCTCCCATCAGCTGATGGTAATATCCATACAGGGGTCTGTTCAGGATCCACTCTCTCACGCGGGCACACCTCATCTTCTTTCTGTTCTTTGCTTTCTGTCTTTTCCCTCCAGTCATGCAGCATCAGTCAACTATTGGTAAGTGAGAGTGAACTGCGATACCTCAGAAATACAGATCTCAGCTGTCTCTCCTTGGGATGCATGTTGTTCCTTCCAAGTGAAGATGCAGAATGGCATAATCGGGGATGTACACGGGAACCATACGGGCCTTACGGGAATCATATGTGAACCATACCGGCCTTATGCTTGCATGGACTGGGTGTTGGGTAGGGTTGTGGAAACCAACGACTTAGGTCCTTTTGTTGGTGAGGAAAGGTTTACGGACCTTGACTTTGCAACGATGCTGTGTCGTGTCTGGGTTTGCGATTGTCCTGGATCAAGGCTAAGATCCAGGCTTTTAATGACTTCTTGGACTCGGCCATCACTTATCTCGGCAGTGACATTCATGTCTCTGGGTCCTCGGACTTTGAGAACGAGAGATGCCTGAGAAGAGCTTATGGAGTCATGAGGTCGTTGCACAGAGGTGTTTGGTGATGCCGATATCTTTGCAGAAGAACGTAGGTCCAAGTCTATAGGCTCCTGGTACTTCCTGTCTTACTGTATGGTTGTGAGACTTGGAGTCTAACCAGTCACCTAAGGCAACAACTCAATGTCTTTGGTATGAGGTCTCTTCGGAGTATCCTTGGGTACCGCTGGAATGACTTTATATCAAACAAGCATTTACTTAGGGAGACTAAGATGAGTAGTATCACTTGCATTGTGATTCAACGTCAGCGTCGACATTTTGACCAGGTGGTGCGTTTTTTTTCTATGCATGATCCAGCACATAGGTGCCCTGAGTGTTGAAGACCCCAGTGACTGGAGAAGGCCAAGGGGACGCCCATGCTTCACCTGGTTGTGGCAGATAGGTGGCTACTTTCGAGAGGTGTGGACGAACCGGTTGGCTGCCTGGGTGGTTGCCATCCAGGACCTAAGGCGGTTCCGTAGTGTTGTGGATGCAGTGAAGCGTGACACCAGCGCATGCTCCTTGACTTGACTTGATTTGACAACATATGTTTCTCTCCTTTTTTACTGCGTGCTACTTGCTTCCACACTAGGGAGGCACCAAACTTACCTTCTCTCTCCCGACATGCTGATTCCAAACATTTTATCCAATTAAAAGAAACAGGTCCTACTTTAAATTAATCTTGAAATCAGTATAGCTCACTGCTCCAAACTGATTAGGTGCCTTACAGCATGAGGCTTTAACCACAAATATGCTGTGACCTGTAAGAACAGATGTTCATAGACACATTCTTTTTAAGCCTGTGCAATTTTTATTTACTGTATATAGTGAACCTGGAGGTTGAGATCCTCAAAGGGGTTGCAAAAGAAAGGGCTAGGTAAGCTGTTGCCATGGGGCTTACAACCAACAGGGCAAGGGATCGGATAACCTTGACAAGATGCAGCAATTTAACCTGCCTCAGATTGCTGCCATGTAGCCGTCACGAGGCCAAGAGTCTGAAAGGGTCTAATTTTGTGATCTCAACAAGCCAGCATAGGCAGAGCAATACTGTTGGCAAAATACAAGGAAAATATGGAAAAATGATACAGTGAAGAGGCTTTTACATAATGAGACCTTCACATCCTTCACCGGGGAGGGCATTGACAGTCTGACAGCTTGCATCACGGACTATATAAACTTCTGCATTGAGAACACTGTGCCCACACAAAAGGTTCGGTGTTTCTCAAACAACAAGCCATGGGTGACCCCTGAGCTGAAGGCCCTGCTGAATGAGAAGAAGAGGGCTTTTAGCTCAGGGGACAAAGACGAGCTGAAGAGGGTCCAGAAGGAGCTGAAATGGAGAATCAGGAGAGGAAAGGTGGACTACAGGAGGAGACTGGAGCAGCGGCTGCAGGAGAGCAACGCCAGGGATGTGTGGAGAGGCCTGAAAACAATCTCAGGCCACAGCAGGGGTGGAGGAAAAGACCCATCATCAGGAGACAGGAGCTGGGCCGACCAACTGAATCAGTTTTTCTGCAGGTTCGACACC
>OMMV01219661.1:0-16460 GCA_900302635.1 Chatrabus melanurus | reverse complement strand
TATAAATACGGTAATCCACAGGGCAATGTGGCAAAACGTAATTACTCCTTCTGTATCAACGTAATGGTGTTGTAATAACTAATTAATAATATTTGGTTGTGTGTGTTTGTGTTTGTCTGACTTTTATTGCAGGACCTGAAAACCCTGAAGACTGGATCAGGACCTGTAAGTGGCTCAGTCACAACTGCCACCTGGCATGTGGAACCTGGTTAGTGGTCCTGGTTCGAGCTGTGACATTCCTCTATTTTTTTACCGAGAACTAGCAGTGCACAGGTGTTCCTGTGTACCTGACCTGAGTCAGTCAGGTTTTTATTTCTTTTTCTTACATCACATCGTCAAACCTGAGCCTGACTGAGGAACTGGGCCCCTGAACCAGGACTATGGGCTTTCCACAGCCGTGCATGCAGCTATAGCGAGTGCATCGGCCTCCAGCTTGACCTCTGACCTCACAACCCCACCCCCTGAAAAGACATAAAAGATTTCCTTCCAAACAAATCCATAAATGAACAAAAGTGGCACCAAGGCAGTGAGGCCAAAACCGAATGATTCCGAGACCTTTTTGAGAAGTTAATAAACTACCAGACCATAAATAATTATTGGAGACAAGACATCAGTGCAATAATTTCTCCAGTTCATACTGTGTTTTTGATTGGATCATGTTGGGCGGAAGGCCAGATTTCAGTCTTAACATTGTGTCAAATATATTAATATGCATGTGCATATATTTAATTTATATGCGCATATTTTTCAGTGTTAGAAAGAACATTTTAGTGAAAACTTTAATTTAGTTAACAATTTAATTTAACACTATGATTGTGTTTGTTCAACTCTGTTTGGACTGAGACTAAATGTTGTCCTGGCAGAATCTATTTTACTCTGCAAAATTTAATGTGAAGATACTGGTACTCACTAGATAATATCTGGTGCTCACTCGATAATTTTTGATAATATGTAGATGTGAGATGGAATGTAGGTGGTTCTCCTATCTGCAGATAACTCGTTTTAGGCGGCGAGGGGGGGGGGGGGCTCAAAACCACAAACAAAGATCTCTTGTTTCTGCACTCCATGAGTTTAACTCTGCTGCATTCCATTAGGGGACAGTACATGTTATGAAGGGGATAGTGAAAAGCCATAAGGATCTTCATAAAAAAAGCACTGGAGGGTGGTGACTGATGTGGTGCTGAGGAGTTGTCCACTGCATGGCATTACTCAGGTCAAAACTTGACGTGGCTCATGTGGGTGGGCACATGGAACTTTCTTTCTCTTAGCATGGGTAACCATCTTCCACCTCCGTTGAAGGATCTTGATAGACTCTGTAGTACAGTGGCAGTGCTCTGTGAGGTCTGCAGGTTTGAAATTTGTCAGCTCTTAGTGGGTGGATACAGTTACTTTTGGTCTGGTTGCTCCATTGGACCACCCAAAAGTAGCTATGTATCTGAGGCGGCCAGGTGATACATGGATAGTGTTCTTTTCCAGTTTCTGGGATCCTCATCCACTGAGCTACCTGCGCCATAAATCATGGCCTGAGAAACACGCTACACTGCCAAAATGTCATAGCTGCACAATGCAAGTGATAATCCTCATCTGATTCTCCCTAAAGGAACAATCTCACCTAGACGTTTGGGCCGACGTAGACAAACGTATTTGCAAATGTCGGTGTCCGCCGACCTCCGGCGGTCTACGCTGATAAACATCGACCATGTCCAGAAATTTTCAACGCCGTTTGCTGACGTACCTCTGGCTACGTTCAAGACCTTTCGAGAAAGTTAATCTCAGCTATGACCAAGTTCCCTACGGTAGCCTAAGTTGCTGTTGGGGTGCTGCTTCGCCCTCCCTGCTCAGAATCACTGGACAGTGGTGTGTTGACCCACTCTCCCGCACATTGCCATGTTGTCACAAGTCCCGCTTGTTCTGATGTTGCGCTGGCTAACGCCGGCCTCTGCTGACCTCTGCTAGCACCACGTTGTGGAATGCTGAGCTGCGATAGAGGTTCACTACCAAACTCCAGTAATGCGATTTTTGCTGACGTTTGGCCAGTTTTCTCAACTTTGGCCTGCATTCACCAAATGCTGGGGTAAACATTATAGTGTGAATGGGCCTTAAGTAACTGCTCGTTTTACACAGTCATTCCAGTAATAACCAAGCCCTAGTACCAAAGACATCCAGTTGCCACCCGAGAACACTGGTTTGCATCCAGGTCACTCAACCATTCAATAACAATCTCCTGCAATAGTATCGGCATTGCCCAACGTCTCTGTCCAGGGACCTCATGACTCCATAAGCTCTTCCCAGGCATTTCTTGATTTCAGAGGCTGAGGACCCAGAACATGAATATCACTGCCGATATAAGTGAATCTCAATAAGTTCAACAATTTCACTGCATCCAGACACACTTGTGATGGCAGAGTCCAGGAAGTGTGAAAGCCTGGATTTTAGTCATGATCCAGGACAACTGCAAAACAAAACACTTCTGACTACTCACCCAGCTTCTCAAGTGCTGCAATCAGACTATCCATTGATTCCACAAAAATCACAGCATTGTCCACAAAGTCACCTAAGTGCCTTTGTATATGTTAAGAGTTTCTAGTGCTCATTCATAAAAGGTGTAGTCCCTTTGGATTTTTTACAATTTAAATCATAAAAAGGATTTTCTTCTGGACCACTATAATTTTATTCCTTAGTATTCAAATAAAGGATTCACAATCTTATATTGCCAATATGCTCAAAGTTAGTCTTTTCTGGAGATAATTTAGGATTTTGACCCATGTGGGATAAAAATACAGCAACAAGGCACCATGGGTCAAACGGCACTGCTATACAACATATGCTAGCATCATATAGCTGAAAAAATACAGTAGATCACGAATTGTGACTGAAAGTGTGGAAAAACAACATACAATGAAAATAGAAAGACAGCGACCTAATAAACACAGGCCACCAGAGATGCCACGGGGGGAAAAAACTCCAGGTAATATACTGAACAAAACTTGCAACACAACACTCAATCTGTGTAAATAGTCAATAAATTTACCATAAAATCCCAGTAATGCATGGTGGATTTAGTGTCTAAAGGTAACAGAAGATGTGAAATTTACTTATTAAAGTAAATTTGTTTTCAAGCGTTATGTCTCGTTCCGCTTGAGTGGCCACCGACTAAAGTTGCTGTGTCTGAGACAGGTTGAGTTGAGAAAATTGCTCAACTCATCTCAAAATTGGTCAATAAATAGCGACAACTATGCCGGTCTTAATTACAAGTTTTCGTTGTCTTTCAATGACACATGACCATGGCACAGCTGCGACAAAATCAGAGGGACCAAGCCATTGGTATGCTGGTTGCTGGAATGTCACAGAGACAGGTCGCAAGGACATTCCAAGTTAACTTTTGCATGATCTCCCGTCTATGGAGGCGATATAATGAGACTGGCACCATAAGTGACCAACCACGTGCTCCCAGACCACATATCACCACCCCTCAGCAGGTCCGTCGGCAACATCTTCTCGATCGTTTTCATCCTGCTACAGTCACTGCTGCTGACACCAGAGGTCATCACCAGAACCGAATCAGTGTCCAAACAGTTCGCAATCAGCTACGAGAGTCCAGCCTGCAGAACCGACGTCCCCATCGTGGACGAGTCATGTTTCAAGTTGAGCGTCGCTGAAGGCAGAATGGTGTTTCACACGTATGGTGAAGACGAGGGGAACGTTATGCTGATTGCAACGTTACACAGCGTGACCGCTGGGGTGGACCATCAGTGATGGTTTGGGCAAGAATCAGCAGCAGACACAAAGCAGAACTGGTTGTGATCAATGGAAACCTAAACGCGGCGCATTACGGTGATGAGATTCTGACACCAGTTGTTGTCCCACTTGTGACACGAAAAAAGCTGACTCTGCAGCAGGATAATGCCAGACCGCATGTCGCCAGGACTTGTAGGGACTATCTGAGGCAGAATAATGTTCAGTGTCTTGACTGGCCCGCGTTCTCACCGGATCTGAACCCAATTGAGCACCTGTGGGATATTCTGGATCATCAGGTGAGGGGACGTGAACCAGAACCAACCACAGCACGACAACTGTTCCTGAATCACCCAGACTGAAATCCGACAGTTGGTTGACTTTATGCCACACCAAATTCGAGCGGTACATGATGCCCGTGGTGGCCATACAAGGTACTGAGATTTATAGATCCGGAATGTCATTGGGCAGCGAGTAAATGAACTGTAAGCTTATGGAAGTTAAATTTTGTTGTTATCCATTAACTTGAATACTCCTGTGGGGATCCTGTACATAAAAATCAATGTGAGAAATGTTCTTGAAGTATTGCATTACTTTGAATAAATCTAAGTGTTGCGTTGGAAGTTTTGTTCAGTATATGTGGACATATTTCACACAAAAGTTTTGCTGGATATCTGCTGGACACAGGTAAGACAACACTCACACAGGTTAGTTACAGTTACAACGTAAAGTAATAATGGCCATTTTTACTCTGTTGTTGGATATACTGTATGCGGTGTCTGAATGCTCTCCCGGTTAAAACTGCACACCTATAAGGGGAAAGGACGTTTTGCTGGGCGATCATATAAATTAGTGAATCTTGATTTTGTTATTTTTATTTGTTTTATTACTAATATTTTATTTTCAGTACTTAGCTAAAAGTATTATCAAAAATTATTTGAACCGGTCACAACCTTGCAGCGTGAAGCACTTTGTCAGAATCACTGGGAGCTTGGCACAAGTGTTCGATTCCTCTAACCTGAAGTATTTTCCTGTGCCACAACCTCCACCCACCTGGCACACCCTGGAGTTAAAAACAAACGCTGAGGGCTAATTGCTAATTGCTCATGCTCTCGGTCCCAGGTCAGACGCTGTGTTTGTTCACTCAGAGGTTTGGAGAGGCTTTGATTGAGGAAAAGCGGCTGAGTGGGTTCAGTGCTGTGTGACACCCAGGTGGGCCGACATTCATCATCAGCTCATAATGACGCCAGTACGGCTGCTGTTATCACAACCTCTCTATGTGGGTGGTTTTCCTCTGTGTGTGTGAGTGTGTGTGTGCTGCCCTTGATCCTTCACTCACTCTCTTTCTTCTTTCTCTCTCTCTCTCTCTCTTTCCTTTGCTTTTTTTCCGTGTCGATGTCTGTAACTCCCACAGAACTCCCAAGCAGCTCAAACTCGGAGGAAGTCCTTCCTGGGATTAGGGCGCGCGCGCACACACACACAAAGGCACATACACAAACTTCCTCGTCAGATTTACCCCGCTCTCACATTTGTCCTCCCACAGACATCCTGTTTGTCTCCTGCAGCTCCTCAGCTCCCTCAGATGAACATAAGCCAGGGAGGCATGAGGTAAACAGCAGAACAGTTCCTGAGAACAAGGAGGGAAAAAAAACCCTGAACAAGTCGAAAGCTCGCATTTTTACCCTTCCATCAACTTGTAGCCCATGAGACCACAGCTAATTTTGACCTAATCAGTACCACCTAAGGTGACTAAACAACACTTACAATCCAGCCTCATTGTACCACAGCCTAAACAAAAATGTATGACAGCCTTCCCAGAGTGGTAGCTATAGCCAGGTAGGGGTCAATGAAGGGTCACCCAGGGGTCAAAATCTGAAAATGCAGCAATCATGTTGAGAAGTATATCACATTATTTCTCTTATAATAAGGATTACGAAAAGGTATAGTTTGGACTATTTGTGACTGAAATTAAGGATTTATGGGGTAAAAACAGCAAACATGCAGACAAACGGCAATTTCAGTTTGTACAGAGGTCAAACGTTAAAGCTGCTCCAATATTGGCAAAAGTTGATGCAAATTATTGGTTGAGAAAATTGGATTTTGAAAAATGGAATTGTTTTGACTGTTTTGAATGCTTGGTCTGTGTCCATTAGATTCTATGACACAGTGATTCCCAAAGTGTGGGCCATGCCCCCCTGGTGGGCCTGGGAGGTACTGCAGGTGGGCCATGAGAGCTCATTTTTTTGCGTTTTGGCTTGCCCCAGTTGCTCGAGGTCGCCACAGCGGATCTGGCAGAGATCCACATGAGGATTTGACACATTTTACGGCAGATGCCGTTCCTGATACAACTGCAGTTGTAAATGGAGAAACACGCGTTCCAGCCCCTGGTGTTTCTAAGTAGTCTCTCAGTACGGTCCCCAGATTTTAAGATTTCAAAGTGTGCCCTGGCATTCTTAAAGGCGCAGTCACACTGTGACATTTACGCCAGCGTGTGGTGAACGCAGTGCAAAGTCAGGAAAATTGGCCAAACGTCAGCAAAACTCACGTTACCGGAGTTTGGTAGCGAACCTCAAATGCAGCATGGCATTACACACTGTGATGGTAGTGGAGGCCTGCAGAGGCTGGCATTAGTCAGCGCTCCACTAGAACAAGTGGGACCTTTGCCAATGTGGCAACGTGCGGGAGAGGGGTTCAACACACCACTGTCCAGTGATTCTGAGTAGGCAGAGCAAAGCAGCACCCAAACCTTAGCCAGCATAGACGATCGCACCAGTAACTTCGGCTAGCGGATGCTAACGGATGCTACCGGAGGCTAACTAAGGCTAACTTGGTTGTAGCGGGGATTCACTTCCTCTACCAGTCTCCAACGTAGCCACAGGTATGTCGGCAATCGGCAAAAACTTTTCAACATGTTGAAAATTTTGAACGTGATCGCCGTTCATCAGCGAACACCGGCGAAGGCCAGCAGAGGCTAACGATCACAGATGAATGCTAATACGTTCATCTACGTTGGCCCAAATGCCTAGGTGTGACTGCGCCTTAAGTACGGTAAAATAAAGTATTCCTTTTCATAATCCTTTTATTTGAAACAATAATTTGCATAACGTTTGACCAAAATTCAAGCAACTTTACTTTTTGACCCCTGTACAAACTGAAATTGACCTTTGTCACCATTTTTGCTGTTTTTACCCCATAACTCCATAACTTTAGGTGCAGATATACTTTTTTTTTTTTTTGGAATCCTTATGATCAGACAAATAATGTGTTATACTTTCTAACATTATTGGAGAATTTTTAAATTTTGACCCCTTTGTAATCCTTCTTTGACCCCAACCAGGCTACAGCTGCCACTCTGGGAAATGTATCATACATTTATGTGTAGGCCATGGTATAGTGAGGCTGGATTGTTAGTCTTGTTTTGTCACCTTAGGTGGTTCCAAAAACCTGCTTGGCCCATGGACTATTGTTCTTTATTTCTATATTTAGAAATTATTGGTGCTGTGGACCAAATTGAGTATCAGTTTTTTTCCAGGATCCGGGACCTCACATTCACATTACCGCCAAGTTTTGGGGATGAAATCAACGAAACCATGTGGATTTTTTTCTGTAATCAGTTTCCATTATCTCCTCGGTGCAGCGGCTCTGCCTTCCGTCTTCTCATCCGTACAGCGGTCTATCCAATCCATTTCACCGGTCTGCCAATCTCCATCATTTCAATGTCGTTTATTCCCTCTTCACTCTCTTCCCTGTCTCCCTTCACTCTATCCATGGCTAATCCATTATGTCTTCTAATGAGTGCTGTTTCACTCTATCGAGAAAAGATTGACATTTCTGAAACCATGTCTTTGTGTGTCACTGACGACCACTGCCACCTTCTTTCCTCCCAATCTGTAGTTTTGTTTTCACAATACAAAGGATTTTAATGTAAAGATTCACTGATTCGATTCGGGTGTTGTGTGCATGTGTTGTCTGTAACCTTTCTAATGAACATAAGTTTTTTTTGCAAGTTGTTTGACAACAGTCATGTTCAGGCAGAAGGTGCTACCGGGGCTTTATTTTCCACCTGGTGCAAAGGACATCACAATGCAAGCGTCTTTTGTAGTTTCCACCCAACGCTGTTGTAGCGTTCACGCTGAGTGCCCACGTGGTGTAAATCATGAGTCCACTTGCACTCAATTGTGCACGCGTAGGCGTGTTGGACTAAAAATGTGGTGTAATCAGGTGCATTGCTGGTGCATTGGTTTGCTCCAATAGACCAGGAAAAACCTGATACAAAGTCGAGTACAGTATATCTGTGGTACATAAACGGGGCAATATTCAGATATGCCTTACATAAAGCCCCATTCCCACATATACACTTTTGCGCAAGAATGACCGTGAATACACCATTTCAAAGTTGTCCTGCTGAATCTTGACCATGCACAAGACTTCTCTCCAACAACACCATGACCGGATTATGATGTAGATAACAATTCATCATGACTGAAGCAAGAATCATTATGACTTAGTAAGACTGCATAAGATGAAGGTACAACATAACAAGAACATTCAGGTATGTCACATGATGTGGTAAAAAAAAGTAGCATGAAAACTGACTCAGGACCTCGACTTGACATGAATAGTCAAGAATGCCCAAGATTGCCTTGAAGATGATGGCAAGAGAAAGCAAGCCCGCAAGACAACAGCAAAAGGATTTGTGAAAATTCCACTATAACTCTGAACAACACAACAGACATAAGTACCACTATGCACAGTTTAATCACAACCACAGAAGCCTATAACTTCTTCAGAGTTGTCATGGATGACTGTCTGGAGTAGACAGTTCTCAAAAAGTGAGTGATGGTATAAGAAGGAAACAAGTGAGGGAAGTCACCCAGAGTTACCATACAGTACCATAATGCTTGTATTTGAATTCAATTCAATTTATTTATATAGCACCAAATCACAACATAGTCACCACAAGGCACTTCACAAGGGTAAGGTCTAACCTTACCCACCCCCTGAGCAAACACATTGGCAATAGTGGTGAGGAAAATCCCCCTGGATATTTTATGAGTACAGGAAGAAACCTCAAGCAAACCAGACTCAAAGGGGTGACCATCTGCTATGGCCATACTACCAATGACAACAATTGAATAAGACAAAGCACAACAAAGAATTGTCAAACATGCACAGACAGGAGAAATCCAGGAGCTCATGCGGACCAGTGGTCGAAATATCCAGTAATCTGGACAGCCATCTGGTAGGATTAAGGACCCGCGAAGTGGAACGCTGCCGGGAACACTGTCGAGGGGGTCCACACTCAGACAGTTGGGGCCAAACCGAGAGTCCACCTCCGGCTACATCTCCCGGGCCACCAGCAATGCCCCGCATCCTCATCCTCAGCACCTCGGACAAAGGACAGAGCAGAGATACATTGGCCGGAATGACCAACACAATTTCTTAATTAAATTTCTGAATGATTGATGTAAATGAAGTCCAAGATATATTCATTGACCTGGAAAAGTTCATGTATCCGTCCCCTTGTCTAAAGAAAACTGGCTGTAAAAGTGATGATTTGTGTGTAGGTACAGTGTGTAGGATTTAGTGTCATCTAGTGGTGAGGTTGCAGATTGCATTATACCATCGCTGGTCACGATTTTGTTTCTCTTCACATTTTTGCTTCGTAGGTGATGGGGATTCATGCACCTCTGCCTTCTGTTGTGATAAGCAATATGTATGACCCTCCATTTCACAAAAATGAGGGTTCTCAAAATTGTTAGCCTGCACTAGCAACAAGTAGACAGTGTACAGGAGAGCAACAACTGATTCTTCTTTTTTCTTCAGTCTTGCGGACACGCTGCAAAATGCGAACGGCAGAGTAAGTATATCCCTTTTGGGCTACTGTATCAACATGGTGGCCTACATGAGGGGGCCCACTCACATGTAGATGTGAAGGGCTCATTCTAAGCTGATGAAAACACATTGATTTGTTTTGCAGGTAATTTATACACTAATCAACAGATGGTTATGAATGCTATATTCAGTTTAAGCTAATAAACACCCCTAAATCCTACACACTGTAGCATTAAAAATAATCCTGATATTTAGTTTGTCCAATTACTTATGAGCTCTGACAGTGAAAGCACTATGCATATAAATGTCCGCAAATCCTAAATGGTTAATGCAACATTTTTGTTAAACTCCTTGAATTAAAGCAAAGCTTGACTGTTTCATTTCAACTCCACACTGTCCAATTACTTATGGACCTAACCGTAGGTCGTCAAGATAGGGCCCAATTGTCTGGGACTTGCATGTGTTTCTGTACATTGTGCTACACTACAAACAAACTGGGTAAAGATACTCTACAAATCTGTAAAAGTGATTCAGGGGGTTAACGACAAGTTCTAAGCCCCCTGATAAAGTCTCACGAGGCCGTGAACTAATAAATCTGTGTGCAGACATAGCCTCTGCCCGGCTGCAGGACCTCCTGAATCATTCAGTATCCTCTTTTATTTAGTGGTCCTGAACCAATCTCCCTCTGAAATTCTTTAGAATGGCTTTTTTGCATACCCATGAAGGATGGTGCTCTATAAAGAGACTTGCATTCTAAGCCTTCATGCCATATATGACAATGTTACACACTGACTTTTAGTGTGGAACTGCAGCAAGCTGCTATATTTGAATGGCAGGTATTCTGGAAGATACTACCGCAAAGATATGGCTTTCATACTGCTACCTCACCTCGCCGCACACAGGGTGCTGCTGGGATCCAACAACACACACAAAAAAAACCCTCTTGATCTAACGGTTATAGTCCTTTGAAAATGCAAAAGGCCATTCCGAGACAAATTAGCAGCAGTAGTAGCCATGCACGGATCCCCCCACTGCGCCAGTCGGAGGCGCTCCCCTCTGATTTAAGATCATGAGCCTTCAGCCTCATCCACTTGACAACTTTCTCCATTTATATGCTTTATGGAATCATCACCGTCGCCACCCAGCAAACGAGTGCAGCAATATTGAGGACAAATGCCACCGTCTAACAGCCACCGCGAAACAATGCTTTTGAATATTTCATCACGCTGAACAGCCATATTAAAGCTGGTACTGTGCAGGGTGTGTGTGGGGGGGATGACATCCATCGCCTAAAGCTGTGTGGGTGTTTCAGCGCTCTCTACCTTGCAGGGAGGTGCCGGGATTAGCACTCAGAGCTGAAACGCAGCTGTGGCTGATGGGTTGTTTGTGTTGCAGGGTGCAGTTTCCTCAGCGCAGAGCGGGTCTGCCTGCCAGAGCGGCTGTGCAGCGGGGCTGGCTCCGGCCTCCGCTGACTGGCTTTCTGCACACAGTCTGCCGAGGCATAGATAAGCGTTAACACACATGCACACACACACACACACGCACACCCTGCTGACATATGACATCATGCATGGATTTGGTGGGTCTCTGCAATGTTTTCACTCATTTGTTGTTGTTTTTGTTTTTTTTAAAGCTACAGTGTGTAGGTTTAGGGGTTTAGCAAAAACAGAATATTGCATCAATAAGCATCTGTTCATGAGTGGATAATTTTCTGCAACAGTGAATGAATGTTTTGTCACAAATTTACATGGGAGCGGGCCCCCTTGTGGAGGCTGCCATGTTGCACTGCCATGTTGATACAGTAGCCCAAAAGGGACATACCTTTCACATTCTGCAGCACGGCCAGAAGAAAAATAAGGAGGAATCAGTGGTTGCTCCCCTATACGCAGTCTACTGGTTGCTAGCGCAGGCTAACAAGTTTGAGAACCTTCATTTTTGTGAAATGGAGGATCATACATATTGCTGAAGGCACAGTCACATCTAGACGTTTGGGCCAACGTAGATGAACGTATTTGCAAACGTCGGTATCTGCCGGCCTCCGCTAGCTGCCGCTGGGCTCCGCCGTCCTCTGCTCACGTCTGCCGTCCTCCGCTGATGAACGTCGACCGCATCCAAAAATTTTCAACATGTTTAAAATTCCTCGTCGTTTGCTGGCACACCTCTGGCTACATTAGAGATGGTTAGAGAAAGTTAATCTCCGCTACTATCAAGTTAGCCTCTGTTAGCTTCCGTTAGCGTCCGCTAGCCTCCACTAGCTGAAGTTACTGGTGCGATCGTCTAAGCTGGCTAATGTTTGGGTGCTGGTTCGCCCTGTCTGCTCAGAATCACTCGGCAGTGGTGTGTTGAACCCCTCTCCCGCACGTTGCCACATTGGCAAACGTCCCGCTTGTTCTAATAGAGCGCTGGCTAACACCCGCCTCCGCTAGCACCATGTTGTGGAATGCCGTGCAGCGTATGGTAACGTGAATTTTGCTGATGTTTGGTCAGTTTTCTCGACTTTGCCCTACGTTCACCACACGCTGGGGTAAATGCCATCATGTGACTGTGCCTTTATCACAAGAGAAGGCAAGGAACCATGAATCCCTAACACCAAAGAAGCGAAAACATGAAAGGAAACAAGATCGTGTCTGGTGACGGCATAAAGCAATCTGCAACCTCAACACTAGTCGGCACTAAATGCTACACACTGTAGCTTTAAGATCCAGACAACATTCAGGTGAGTTGCCAGCAAGATCCTGGGCATGAAATTTCAGAGAAAGAGCGAAACAAGGAGGGAATTTGTGCGGATCAAAGTGCAGGGATGAAAGACATGAGGGATGACAGTGAAAACGGTGTGCCTCACAGTGCGTAACGGCCTCCGAAGCAGCACTTGGCTGGTTATTTTCCATTAACTCCCATTTTCATAAGCCCCAGTCACAGAAAACAGATTTATCCATATTTATCACTAATCCAAACATCACCCATCCTCCCACCAGGTCCAGTTACCCTCAAAGTTGTGCAACCCTCCCTTGCGTTGGAGGCAAGGAAGCTTCTCTAAGAGCAGCTCCAGGTAATGGCCTGTGAAATAACCGGGCTTTTGTTGGTCGGGAGGCTTGCTGGAGGCCCGGGCAGCTTATTTATGGAGCTACTGTGGTCTTTCTCTTGGCCTCAGCACCTATAAATACACAGAGAAGGTTAGCCTGCTAAAGCAAACAATGATGTGAGCATGGTCCGCCTGAAATAGACTGTGCAATTCTGCAGTTTGACCATCTATAAAAAGAGCTGGAGTCTATCTTTAGATGGGAGGGAAGTTAGATTTAGAACTGCAATGTGAATGCTGATTCAGATATAATAGTGATTTGATATTAGCTATAATAAATTACATTAAAAAAAATTTTTTGCCTAACAATTTGCAAAAATTATGACAATCTCAGTACAAAGATCTGCCAGGAGGAGACATGTCAACCTGCTTTTCGCTCTTTGTGCTAGCTCTACATGATGTAGCCATAAATAGAACTTATTGCAAAACCACCCAAGAACGTTTTCCACACCCACGTTAGAATCCAAACAAAAATGTGCATTACAGTTGGAAGCATAATCTAACTTTACTGAGAGAAGAAAAACTAGAGCTGGAAAACTAGAACACCCGTGCCTTACATGTATGACACAGATTCATGCAAATGATTTCTTTGTTATTCAGTGATACCATAATATATGGTTCTGTGTGGCCTTGACATTTGATCACTTCTGCCCAAACTTGAATCACTTTATCCTTGACTAACACACAACCCTCCTGCTGTGTTTAGTCCATATTGACTCCAAACTGTTTGACTTACTCCTAATCTTAGTCTCCCTAAGTAGCCATTTATTTGACACAAAGTCATTCCAGCAGTACCCAAGGATACTCCAAAGAGACTTAGTACCAAAGACATCTAGTCATCGCCATTGGTCACTGGGTAGCATCCAAGTCTCACAACCATACAGTAAGACAGGAAGCAGCAGGACCCTCAAGATTTTGACCTTTGTTTTCCTGCAAAGATATCAGCATTGCCAAATACCTCTGTCCAGTAACCTCATGACTCCATAAGTTCTTCCCAGGTGCCTCACAATATCAAAGCCAAGGACCCAGAGACATGAACATCACTGCCGAGATAAGTGAATGTCTCTACAAGTTCGATACCTTCACCGCATACAGATACACCATTGATGGTTGCGTCCAGGAAGTCATTAAAGGCCTGGATCGTCAAAATTTTGGCTCAATGCTTTTATAGTATAGCGGGATATTTAGAAAGGCTTTTTCAAGGACTTGGTTAAGGGACATCTTGGGTGTCTTTCAAAGGTCTCACTAATTTGGAATGGCTATTTTGAGGAATTGGCTGAAGATATACCAATAGTTACTGTTAAACACTAATGTCAAGTCCTATACCACCTTTCTATTGGTGACATGTCCTTCGACCGTGGGTGTCCTTCAAATGTCAAATTCATTTGGAATGGCTATTTTGAAGAATTGGCTAGAGATACACCTATAGTTACGATTAAATGCAAATATGAAGTCATATCAACTTTCTCTTGCTCACATGACCTTTGACGTTGGGTGTCCTTGGAATCAAACTCAAGATCATAGGTGTTTAACTCAAACAGTTTGGAGCCAGTATGGATGAAACATGATGGAAGGGTTGTGTTTTAGTCAAGGATAAAGTGGTTGAGTTTTAGATTGAATAATCAAACATCAAGGCCACACAGAACCATATATTATGGCAACACTGAATAACAAGGGAATAATTTGCATGAATCAGTGTCAAACATATAAGGCACGAGTATTGCACTCTCTGATTGCCCATTCTAGTTTTTTCTGTTTAATTTAAATGTCAACTTAAAACACATGAGTCAGGCTATACTTGGAAGAGACCTGGTGTCAGTGAAATAAGTGTTCCATGATTTGAAACCCGAACAGGTTTGAGCACATGCACTGCGCAGCACATGCACGCTGCTGATGGAAGCTGGGGTAGATGTGCATAATGGATATACAAGCAGTTCTTGTTAGTGTCTGGTTTGGCTCAGCAGACATGACTGGAGCGGAGCCCAGTCCTGGAGATGGCAAATGTGGTTAAACTGATAAAACTGTCATTACTGTGTCGGAGGCAGCTGGTGAGGTGCAAGAGAGCAAATAAGAGGAAAATATGAGTGAGGGAGGACATCCTGTCAGAGTTGCAGCATACAGACTTTTGGTTTGGACCAATATACTACACCGATACTGGCCAATCGGATATCGGCCAGTGAGTGAAATTATACTGGTCATTACTTCTAGACTGCAGAATGTGTTTTGTGCATAGACTGTATATATACTGGATAAACCCTCCGTGACGTCACTCGTAGGTTTTCTAAAGAGCGGATTTGAAGCTCAAATGTGGTGGTTCCAAATGTCGGCACCTTGGGAGTGCTTGACTCCGCCCAGCCCGTAAATGTGTAAAGAGGGGGAGTGTGGGCAAGACAGGTGTGAACTAGGTGGGACGAATTAAGCCCGAACATGTCCCCATCTAGGAGTTACAAAACAAGCTAAGGCTAACAGGCTAATCTAGTTTCGTGTAATTGCTTACTGCACTTTCTTGCATATTTTTTGCGCACTTGGTTGAGTGTTTTTATAACGGGTGTTAAAAATTATGACTGGCATATTGCCTCAATAATTGTGGAGTAACAGGGGAGTTAACCTCACCAAGCTATTGATATCTGCTAATTAGTTCTAACGGTCCTAACACACAAATAAAATAGCACTAAAATTTCACTCAACTGAAATACTGGAGCATCAACATCTTAGATGCGCTTTTAGTACAATTAACCGTACAGCAAGCCATATTATCGCAGATATTTGCAATCAAATGCTCAGAAAGGACAAACACAGTCAAGTCCACAGCGGCTAGCAGCCACTGCTAGCAGAGCTCTGGAAACTGCACACTAGCTGTCACTCAAAGTGACCACGCCCCTAATTATTCATAACTTTATAGCTTAAAATGATGTGTTACATGAAACTTTTTCCGCCGTACAGTTGTCATCCAGTTCAATTTATTTATAAATAATCTACTTTCGACTTCTCCTGATTTTCAACTACATGCAGATCCCACACAGATCTGCATGTAGATTTGGCACAAGTTTTATGCCGGATGCCCTTCCTGACGCAACTCCACATTACATGGAGAGTGGGCAGGGGTGGCCTCGAAACTGGAACCTTCTGCATTGGAAGCGGTTGCACTAACCGCTACGCCACCATAGCTGTTTATAGAGCACCAAATCACAACATAGTCGCCCCAAAGCACTTCACAAGGGTAAGGTCGCACCTTACCCACCCCCTGAGCAAGCACAATGGCAACAGTGGTCAGGAAAAACACTCTGGATGTTTTATGAGTATAGGAAGAAACCTCAAGCAGACCAGACTCAGAGGGGGGACCATCTGCTATGGCCATACTACTTCAATGACAACAATGAACGAGACAAAGTACAACAAAAAATTGTCAAACATGCACAGACAGGAGAATCAATGTCCAAGAGATACTACCCGGCAGGTTTCTGCAACAGCCACGTAGTAGGATCCAGACACCGGCAACTAGAACGCTGCCAGGACACTGTTGAGGGACCAACCCGCAGTCCAATTTCAGCCACATGCTCCGCGGCTTCCTCATCAGCACCTCGTCAGCACCTCGAGCAAAGGGCAAAGCAGAGATACATCAGCCAGAATGACCAACACACACAAGTAACATTTTAAAACAACAGAATAGCGGACAGGAAGCTAACGTGATCGCCGGCAACTTACTCCTACCTTACACTAACAATCCCAGAATTTAGATGCTGTGAGACTGTGTCCAGCTGTAGTAATAGCAGCAACGTAAATTGCTGGTTGGAGGGGAGAAGTATTTTAT
>OMMV01219659.1:0-12970 GCA_900302635.1 Chatrabus melanurus | reverse complement strand
TGCTGTTAGTATTCCAGCAGTTACAGTATGAACAGTTCATACTGTAACTGCTGGAATAAACAGAGCATTCATTTAAACAACTGTAGACAAAATGGTAAACTTGGTAATAACTATGTTTTACAGCATTTTACTTGATAATTATAATTCTTGTAGCCCTTGACATCAGTGAAATATTGAACTGCTGTGTTATGTCCAGTTGATTGTTGATTGGCAGTTGATGCTAGTTTTTGTGCTGCTGCAGTATTTACTTTATTATCATGATTATACTACTCAGCAATATTTATTTATTTTATTAATTCATTTGTTTACATCCAGGGAGTTTTTCCTTACCACTGTTGCCATTGTGCTTGCTCAAGGGGTGGGTAAGGTTAGACCTTACTCTTGTGAAGCGCCGTGGGGCGACTATGTTGTGATTTGGCACTATATAAATAAATTGAATTCAATTCAATTTATTTTTGAGTAAGTAAGTAAGTAAAGCGTATTTATATAGCACCTTTCAAGATAAAATCACAGTGCTTTAAAACAACAATAAAAATAAATAAATAAAAAATACAGAAATTAAAACACAGCAGTGACATAAAACCAATTAAAAGCAAGCCTGTACAGATGGGTCTTAAGCTTCTCTTTAAACGTTTCAACAGTGTCCACAGATGTCAAATGTAGTGGCAGTCCATTCCACAGTTTGGGAACCACAACCTCAAAAGCACCGTCTCCTTTGGTTTTCAGCCTTGACCGAGGGGCCACTAACAGGTTTTGGTCAGAGGACCTCAGAGACCTGCTTGTTATATATGGGTGGAGGAGTTCACTGATGTCGATAGGCATTCGACCATGCAGAGCTCTGAAAGTGATCACCAGGATTTTAAACTGAAGTCTGAACTATATGGGGAGCCAGTGCAAAGCTGACAAAATGGGTGTCACATGAGACCTCGTGGAGGACCTCGTAAGAAGACTCGCAGCCACATTCTGGACAGTTTGTAAATGATCCAGAGAAGACTTACTGAGGCTAAAGAACAAAGAATTACCGTACAATAATCCAGACGTGATGAAATGAGAGCATGAAAAATCATTTCCCACTCAACTTGAGACACAATGTGACTAAGGCTGGCAATGTTCCATAAATGGAAGAAACAAGTTCGCATTAAACAGCTAGCATGCTGATCAAAGCTGAGATCCTGGTCAAATGTAACACCCAGATTTCTAACTGTTGAGTGAACTGATGACAGAAAGCCAAGATTCTCAATCACTGTGGGAACAAAGTTGTCTGGAGCACAAACAAGAACTTGAGTTTTCCCTATATTCAGAGATAGATAATTAGCAGCCATCCAGTTCTTTATGACATTAACACAGTCTTGAAGGATAGATACTTTAGCAACATTCTGAGGTGTAAAAGAAATGTACAGCTGGATATCGTCTGCATAACAATGATATGAGACACCTTCAAATGTACGGTACTCAACACAGCTAACAGATAATATTTTCATAACGTTACTATAAGGTTATCAGAAGGTTACGAGTAACCTTCAAGTTACTAACATTCCCAGAATGTTCACATAATGTTTTGACTCATTTTTGAAAAAAAAATTAATTGTGTGAATCGAACAGTGTAAACAATTATATGGTGTCTTTTCTGTGAATAATATGCTAATGTTCTGAATTTTTATGAAATTCAATTATGATTTACTACAATTGTTTAGTTTTTAAATAATGTTATCAGAACATTGCCCCAATGTTCTCGTTTATCCCAACAGGAAAATACAATTTGAATAAACATTCAAGCTGTTATAATTCTAGCGAACCATCCATCTGTAATATCACCGTATCTGCTGAAATTTGCATGAAATCATGGATAAAACTCATCTAAAGCAATGTAATAAAACCATGTTTTACATAATGTTATAGGAATGTTACTGCAACATTCCTGCACAACCTATGTGGGAAAAACATGATATTAATTTGTCATCAGTTGACACCGGTAATGGTGGCATGTATTTTTTGTATTATTTTCATGAAATTCAATTGATAATTTACTACAAGTGTTTAGTTTTCAAATAATGTTATTGGAACATTGCCTCAGCGTTATGGTTTATCCTAACAGGAAAATACAATTTGAATAAACAATCAAGCTAATTTACCGGTAAGCTAATATCAAGCTAACATCCCAGGGTAGAAAATGCATGAAGTTTTTAAAATGGTGCAAAAATCGTTCTTTGTGGAACCATTACTTTACCGCGTGCATAAAGGAGCCTCATGTAAAGGATTTATATGGACATTTTTTTCTTCATTTGGTGTGCTTATCTCTGTGCTGGGTCTCTGTGATGCCGAGCTATGGTAATGATGAAAATTTGTGACATATGCACATACAGTGCCAGGGCAAGATCTTGCTGTACCACATCATATTAATTTGTAATTGATGGAGAGAAGTGGCAAAGGAAATGTAGAAGCAGTGTTGCCAACTGTGTCCAATTGGAAGTATTGCTATATAGTTGCAGATGTTGTGCCTTCACTGTTGTATTGTTAATAAAAGTTTTGCATCTGAATAAATCAATGAAAAAAATTCCTGGTTTCCTATTGTGCAGGGTGCAGCCAGTCTGCTCTGTGTACACCTGATCCCGTCAGATCTCAGAAGTTAAGCAGAGTAGGTCCTGGTTACTACTTGGCTGGGAGACCGCTTGGGAAAACCAGGGGCTGTGTGTTTCTCTGGGTAGAACTGGAGTTGCGTCAGAAAGGGCATCCAGCATAAAACTTGTGTCAAATCCAGATGCTGATCTGTACTGGATCCGCTGTGGTGATCCTAAACAAATGGGTGCAGCCGAAATACAAACGACAACCTATTGTGCAGGGTAGTTGTGTAAAGGTTGGTATAATGTTACTACAACGTTTCCATTACCTTTAGGGAACAGCCATAATGTTACCAATAACATTTCCACAATGTTTCCAATAATGTTGAGGCAACGTCAAGAAAACCATCAACAATGTGTCCATTACCTTTAGGGAACACCCATAATGTTACCAATAACATTTCCATAACGTTTCCAATAACATTTTTGCTAACGTTAGGAGAACATTAAGAAAACTTTCCTTGAAAACGTTCTTGTAACGTTAGATGCAACATTCCCGTAACATAAAATTAATGTTCTCAGAACTTTCCCCGAATGTAATTTTGTTAGCTGGGAAGATGTGTCCAAGTGGGAGCAAATACAACACAAACAAAATAGGTCCCAGAACGAACAGCATATAGTTGTTTAAAATAAAAGTCTTATTTGAAATGGAGTGTGCATTTATTAGAACCATCCTAAAAGGAGTTGGGGCCGAGATCTCCACAGAGAACAGCCAGGGCAAGGTGTGCAGGACCCACAGAGTCATGGCAGCGAGGAGGCCATCACAGCCGCGGGAAAATCAGGAAACACCTGAAGGAGACAGCAAGTCCTCCTGTGAAGATCCAGTGGGGGAAACAGGCCATAACTCCATATATCCGGAGACACCAGGTTGAAAGGGAAAAGGTTGAAAAGGGAACCACGACGTTTCCCACCAACTCCTCATTTCCAGAGCAGCCTCAACCTCACCTGGACTCCAGCTCTTCTACCCCTCCTCCATCTGCATCCACGGAAGCTCCCGTAGCGCTGATCGACACCAGTGTCATCGGCTAATGGCACAAACAGAGTCAACCGAAAGGGCACTTCACCAAAAAAATGAAAAAGGAGCACCGTAATTCCCCATAGAAGCTTGGATATTTAAGAGAGCTTGACGGTCATACAGCCAGCGCGCAGCAAGACCATCGTACACCAGTAGGAACACCAACATCAAAACAAACACAACAGGTAAACGAGCAGCAGTGACGGCAGAGCCAAACACAGGCGCCATCTTGGATTTTTCTGTAGGGTGAACCTGAAACGTGCTATCCAAGAGTCAGGAAACATTCTTTTCACCGGGGGGCCCACGTGGTCTGCCACTGACAGTGGTAGATTATGTTCTGTCAGGAAGTCTGCCATCAGAACTTCAGCATTTATCACACTGGTATCCTGCTCTCTTATGAAGAAACCAGTAACAGGTCTTGTTGGCTCTACAGCTGTCTTGTAGGACACGTTTAGCCGTCTTTGTGTGGCGATCGACGTCATTCCTGCCCCCATGTCTCACGCTGATATTATTCTTGCAAAGGGTACAGTATGCATGGTAGGTGTCCAGTTTTGACTGTACAATACACGCCTACTCAGTCGTGTATTCAGGAAGACAATGTTGCTCCGCCAGACTCTTCCTTTTTGCTAGAGACTCCATGGTCATTCTACAGTATTTTCTCATGTCACGCTTGAGAAAATGAAACGTTTGTTCACTTTTTGTTGGTCAGAAATTTTAAACATGGCCAAACATCACCCAGCTTCCACGAAAGATGAGTGTGCATCACCAATGCGCATAACAATAACCACCACTGAACATGCGCTGTGATTGGCCCAGATCGGAAACTAGGACACCCAGAAGCCAATCACAGCACAGCTACCGTAAATGTATGAGAACTGAATGTAAACAAAGACGCATTCGTTGAAAAATGTAGATTTTTCATGTCTACCCGTAGCACCGTAATTGTAGTTCGAATCCGGGGCTGCTACGTGCAAATCGTAGATGTTGGCAGCTGTGGAATACATGGATGTCTCCTTGGCCTTATCCCTTTGCATACATCCACACATTGACATCAAAAGATTTAACTGTTTTAAGATGATTCATCAATTTTCTATACCATGTATTTGTGTACAGTGGTCCCTGCATTTTAAGACAAGTGAAAACGGTCTTAAATATAAGGTGGTCTTAAAATAGAGGGGACCCCTCTAGTGTAGTTTCTCACTGCCTTTAGCTTTGTATAGTACTTGTATTCATTATATGCTGTATTTATATGATCTTTTTATGCAAGGTTTGTGATTCTGTTTGATAATTTAATAATCTTATTAAGCTATATATTTGAACAAAAAACAGTAAAGTTTCTACGATAATCAAATATATTTATAACAGAAATATTGTAACGGTAGAATAATGGTGAAAAACAGCTGATTTCATGGACGTTCGACCAGACTGAATAAACTGTAAAATGCGCGCATACTGTATTTATACTATGATTCCCATGAGCCTCTGCTCATGAACAATCGGCACGCTTCATAGACTTGTGGATGAGAGAGAGAGAAGTTACGAGTGACAGTGAATGCATCAAAGACACGGATGATTTTTGGACTAAAAGAGAGTGCGGCCATGATTATAAGAGGAAAAAGTGTTGTATAATGTATGGTTGTCAATCAGCTATTTGACCACCAGTTTGGCCCTGCATTGTGTTGTGCCCCAGCTGTTTTTTTCTGCAATTTTTATTTATTTATTTTTACATCTACAATGGGTAAGTGCGCTGTGCTGTTAATATTCATGATGGCAGAGCATGACGATGTGATTACTGATAATCTGATTGCCCATTCAATTTCGGTTCAGCTCCGAACTGTTTCACCGCTGATCACGGTAGCAAAAATCACTCCTCTGGCAGGAATATACGGCCTATAGAGAGGTCGTTGGTTGTGTTAAGTAGGGGGTCGTAAAACAAAGGTGCGCTTTATAATGGGAAAGCAATCGGTGCACAGAAAAACGGTCGCTAATAGCGGAGGGGTGGGGGGGGGTCGTAAAATTGAGGGGTCGTAAAATGCAGGGTCCACTGTATTTGCACTGTAGCTTTTCATTTTGAAAAGATCAGGTCAGTCCTACAGTTCCCTGTGTTTGATTACTAGTGTGGAGCATATTCTAGCATCTGCTGGCTGATAATTGAGGAGTTCAATGACCGATATGTAGACCTGAGTTCGATTCCTGGTCATGGTGTGTCCTTGGACTGCGACTGGTGTCGCATCCTGGTGGAGTCAGAGACTCTCATACACTTCAATTGATGGTATGTGGGGATAAGCATACCAGGCCTCAGGACCTGCATAGGACTAACTTTTTTTTTTTTTTTTTTAACTTGCTGGCTAACAATCAGATCCAGTTATGTTCAAAAAGCAATTCTGATGCAGCACTGACATAAATGTGTGATTTTGTTGGGGGTTTGGGAAGTGACATTTTTCTGCTGCACGTTATCATGCTCACTATCAATTCCTCTTAAATATCCCGAAAATTCACTGACCCGAGTATAATTTTTCCAGGCAAGGCAAGTCCTGGGGGACAACTTCTGCCCATGTGAGTTTTTTACACACACATTCACATGCTGTTTGTGACTGCTAGTATAACCATGTTGAGCAATAACAAAGCTATTTTGGGTTTGGAGTTATTCAGCCACAACGTTCCCTTTTCTTCTAAGTTTGGTATTTCATGATTCACATAAAAATGTTAACTCTGGGTCGTTGCATTGTTAGTGAGCACAAATGGTCTGACATCACTTTTTTTGTATTTCAGCTCCTCAATTTGACCAGGACAACATGAAGAAGTCCTCTGCCTCACCACGAATGGATGATATCTACGGATATCACAGAGGCAGGCGACAGTCAGGTCAGGGTTAGTTGGGCTTATCTCAATAATAATATTTTCTCCATGCTACACATTATACATGCATATACTATAAAATTATGTTTTTCATTGTATTTGGTGTCAGAGCTACATAGTTAACAAATCACTGACTTTAATGAGCATACCTGCTTTTATTTCAGCCAATCATATTGAGGCAACTTGATGTACAAAAGCATGCACACATGCAAAAGTGGTACAACTAGAGGAAATAGGATTTAAGGTAGTTTGGTTGTGAAATAAAGACATGGTAGTTTAATTGTCTCATTAACTGCGAATCACTCTGGTTTATAAGTCAAAAGCATTTATAGAGAATGGTGTGACAAACTAAATTTTTTACAATGAAATCCAGGCTACAATTTCCCTGAAGGCACATGAGACACTCTAGCCTAGACTTTATGTCTTATTTTAACAATGTCTTTCTCTTCCATGAAGTTGTGGCTGATGAAACAACAGATAAAAGTTCCCACTAATCACAGCTACTGAAACTTGCACCTCCTGCCACTGTAAAAAACAGTATTGAATCAACTCATCCATTGAGGTGGTGGTGTAGTTGGGTCATCTGGAATAGTTCTGTGAACGTGGAGAGCGAAGTTTTGTTTCTCAATGGATTTGGCTTCTGGGATGGTAAAATAAGTAATTTAGCTCCCATACCCCTCGCAAAAATGGAGGTGGAAGTCTTGAGGCGCTCAAATCCAAAATCGATTGATTTGTTTATTTGTCATTGCATATCACTACACAACGAAATTAAGATGACATCAATCACTCACTTAGCAGCATAAAATAAGGATAAAAAGTGACAGTGTCAGCATCAATAATTAAATGAATAAATATGAAATAAAAACAATATTAAAAACCAGAATAAGAAAAACAGTGCAAGTCTGTCATTAAAATGCAACCAATACAATAAATTCAAGTCCATCTTGGCTTAGCCTTTTTACAGTGAAATCCAGGCTACAATTTCTCTGAAGGCACATGCCTTCAAATAGCCACCGTAATTCAAAAATAATCAGTATCTAGAATTATCTTTTCAATGATTTGGCCTATTATGAGTGTGGCAAGTCAGCAGATCCAGATCAAGAGTAACATTTTAGTAGTAGTGAAAAGAAAAGACAGTATCTTTGCCTGTATGTCAGTTTAAGTTAATGCCATTTGCCAGATTTCGACAGAAATGTAAATCAATGGACCCCTATTAGTACACATGTTTATTTGTTTTTGGTTTTTGGTTTACACGTTTATATTTCTTACTCTTCCAGATTTCTGCCAGTTTTGACATCAATGGCAACTATTGCTGGGATATTGTGCCACTATGGTGTCTTGCAGACAAAATATCATCCACTGCATAGCAAACAGTGTAACAGACTGTGTTAGACTGTTTTACATTCCAGCATACAATATATTTCAGAAACACTTGCAACACATATCATTATAGTGTTTAGTATATTCTAATGTTAATCATTTTATTTTGTTTCAGAAAATAAAAGCAGGTGTAGAAATCTGTCATGTGAAGACAAAGGCAGTATCTTAGACTGACTGTCAGTTTAAGATACTGCCTTTTGTCACATAGAACAGAAATGTATATCAATGGATCCATATTAAAAGACACATTTGTTTGATTTTGTGTCTATTATAGTTTTACTATCCATATTCTCATTTTGGCAATGTCAAACACTTATCACAGCATAATATGAAAGCTTAGCAAGGAATATGAAAAAGGGACGTTTCTGAGCTTAAGACTGGCACCTGTCTTGGAATTAAAAGTCAAATTTAGTGGTCAAATATAGGTGCAAACATCAAAATAACATCAAATATGAATTCCTTGACCCCCCCAAACCCCATAGAAACCATGTATTACACATGATTAAAGGCCAAATCATTGAAAAGATAATTCGAGATACTGATTATTTTTTAATTACGGCGGCCATTTTGGATTTGATTCCGCCCACATTTTTGCGAGGGGCATGGGAGCTAAATTCCTTATTTTACCATCCTAGAAGCCAAATCCATTGAGAAACAAAACTTTGCTCTCCACGGTCACGGAACTATTCCAGATGACCCAACTAGTGACCTGGAAGTTAGAGCGACGAGCTTGTGATCAGAGGATCTTCAATTTGATTCAATTTGATTCCGCATCACAGAGGCAACTCACTTAGGCCTAGTCCACATGGCTCCGTTTTCATTGGGAGCACTGGATTGAAACGAATATGGCGTGTGGCCATATCTGAAAATATCCGCATCCACATGAAGCCGTATTCCTTTCTTCTTGGGTGTTTGGAGCATGCTATAGCGCAGAGCAAGCTGAAAGGGTGTCACATTTTGTCATCGTGTGGCAGGAGGCTGATGGTGGTGCACACGGGACCTGGGTCTGCTCGGCAGAAGCAGGGTTTGCACCGTGCTTTCTGTGGTCTGTAGATATGCAACGTGCAGATTATACAGCGTTAAACATGCTATTAAAATCGACAACCACATCAAAAACATTCCGTCATTGCTCACCTGTTGAAATGTTTGTCCTTGTCTTCTGCGCTTCACAGACATGTTCACAGCAACACAACATACCACTGCTTCCTCCCGCTGGTGGTTAATATTACTGCACCATTTCCCAGAATACACAGATTTGCTGTCCACATACAGAAACAACTCCGACGTTTATGTTTCGATCCACTCTGGAGAGCGTTTTCGAAACGCTTTGTTTTGGGGTGGCGAAAATGGGATATTCGTGTGGATGCAAGGCCAAAATGGATCGATACTTCGCTGTTTTCCTGTGAACACGTAGCCATGTGGACAAGGCCTTAGATGCCTTTGAGGAAGGTCCTGAATCCCCAATTTGCTTCTAGTATGCAGTTGAGTGCCTTGCATGACAGCGCCCTGACTTCAGAGTGTATGTGAATGGGAGAAAGTGAAGCATCATTGTAAAGCACTTTGAGCATCTGCAGCAGATGGGAAACACTATAGAAATGCAGTCCATTTAGCTTTGACAGAGTTAAAATTTACAATCTTCCTAGGCCTGTTTGCTCCAGTTCGATAAAGCAGTGTTTCATTTGCAGTGAGTAAGATGCTGCACTTGATTGTGTTATTAGTTTTAACAGGGACGGGTCATTATTCCGAAGGTCCTTTGGTCCAAAGGTCCATTGGTCCAAAAATTAGGCCTAAGTCAATTCAATAGATTTTAGCACCGCAGGCCCATAGAATGACACAAAAGGGTTAGGATTAGGGTGCTAACCATTTTTAACAATTTTTGGACCAATGGACCTTCGGACCAGTGGACCTTCGGAATATTGACTAGTCACCAGTTTCAACACAGTAGTGTCCATTTCACCTTGTTTCACATTTTAATAAATTTTTACACCACCTACAGTTTATAAACTGCATATTTTCAAAGTTAATTATTGCTCTACTTACTTTTTTCTCTACAGTTTTTTCCCACATTCATGCGGGTTCAATGCGTCCCAGGTTGTGGGGTTCAGTGCCTTTCTCAGGGTCACTTTGACCCTTAGCTGCAAACATTTAGCTGAATGCCAAGGGATATGTAAGACTTGAAGTCAGCTCTGAACCTTTTATCTGTTACTTTATAAATGAAATTATGAGGGAATAACACACACCTGGTCTTGAAACAGCTCAGCAACTAAGTGCTAATTACTTTTGGTCAGTGGCGTGGCACAGTTCAGCTCATCAGCTAGCAGCTAATTAGCAACGTTAACTTTTTCATTTGTGGATTAACTTTTCAGCTAACTTCCACTAAATTTAGTCCTGCTAACTTTAAGTCAGCTAACATTTTTTGGAATAAAATGTAACCGTCAAAAATGTTTATAAATCCTAAAATCATATGATTGTCCCCGTTGGAGCTTATCCAATAAACTTGACACATCGCGTGAGGGCAGCAAGCGTCACCTCAAGGAGACGGAGGAGCAGGAGGTCAAGCCAGACTAAATGCATTAATTAGATTATTAAAATTATTTTCCATGTGTATTTTTATTTGTTAATATTTCTTATTCATTTAATACTTTCTGTAATGTGAATAAACTGTATGATAAATGGAAACTACTGTTTAAATTAATTTGTTCATATATGCACATCTCAATTATACCATCTCGATCTTACCATGCTAAACCTTTTTGGGAACTTCCATGTTTAAGATTCGACATATTAAAATTTCTGCTCTTTTGGTCTGTTTTTCGGTGTTTTAGAGCCTAAAAAACTTAAATTCATTTCATAAAATTTAGTGGTTAGCGGTATCGATTCAGATGAATGTTTTAGCGGTTTATCTGTTTAGCGTTATCACAGTTAACTCTCAGATTTCTGGTTTTCAAAGCTAACTTTTAGGTTAGCTGTGTCCTCTGCTTTTGGTCCCTTACAGATGGGGCATACACACAAAAAGTCTGATCATTCCTGCACCCTTCACCCAAATTTGATCATTTGAATAATGATCTTCAAAATAAAGCTCACAGTCTGCACTGTGGGCTCATATTCATTATATACTTTCATCTCTAATGCATTGTGATGTACAGTTAAAATAAAAACTGTCAATTTTCCACATGTACACATGGGGTGGACTTAACTGTACCTATCTTTAAGCACAGCTAAAAGAAGGTGAAACTACCATCATATTTTCAGTGTGTGGGCAGACAACTGAACACATATTTATCAGTAGCCAAGGATGTAAATGACAGCGTCGTGGTGTTGTGGAAAAAACACCTTCACTTTTTTGCATTAAGCTGGTGTCTGCTCTGTTTGCCCCTCCAGAACCTCCAGAGCTGCTGATGTGCACACCTGAGAAATCCAGGAAGAATTTGCCGCTGCTTTTGGAGGGTAACCTGCCCTACAGACGAAGCAGGAGACAGTCAGGTAGTGTCAGAGATAGAGACAGAAAGACAAAGCATTAAAACGTTCAGACAGAGACGGTTGTACTGTAAACATAAGTATTTTTGAAAATCTGCCCCAAAACGGTGTGTACGATTGTTTAAGTGCACAGACCCTAATTAGTGCACATGGGGTCTTTGTGGGGCCTCTGGTGGGTTGGTGGGGGCTGGTGCTATTTCCAGCATCCGGGACTATTTCTGGATCAAAACACAGCACCCGGATTGCCCTGATTCACGGCATTCACAGCAGTAGTTGGCATCAAAACACAATCTTACCAAAACCTACCTTTTGCGGTGTTTCACTTCAGTTTCAGAAGGCGGGAGGGTTCCTCGGCTGAGTCTACGTCGTAAATATCCCAGGTTCCATTGCGCACATGAAGCATTGCTTCATTAACCAAAGCGTCATTCGTCATAGCGAGACTGGCACGTAAATCCCAGAAAATGTGTCATTGTAAAATGCAAGACAATGGTTCAAGTCTGGGTGTCCAAATGTCTTTGTAAACGTGAAATCCCCGAATAAAGGAATGAAATTTAAATGTACTGCTTGCTATTTCTCACACAGGTTTCATTGCGTGCATGAAGCATTGCATCATGAACCAAATAGAGTTGCCAATCATTCTGTAAAATACGGAATTGTCCTGTATTTGATGCATAAAAGACATGTTCTGTATTTTTGAGATTCAGTTCTTCGCACTAGACCGGGGTTGGGCAACCCGCGGCTACAGAGCCGCATGTGGCTCTTTAGCCCAGCCACAGAGGCTCCTTGTAGCAGGGTTCTTGTTAGAGCCGCGACACACATCAATGAAGCGTTAAAATCTGTTTCAAAGCCTTCGATGTGGCGACCAGGTTAGTCGCCAATTTCGCCTTCATTTTATTCACAAAATTTATCGGCAGTTGGTGACTTGAAGAACCCCCGCCAGGCCAGAAAAAAACAAGTATTAATTCATTTGGATGTCAGTCATTTCGGCGCAGCATGCTGACAGCTCGTTCTCCCTCACACACACAACATGCCCTGTTCAGAGTGAGTTAATATCCTAATAGAGAATGAAGTTTTGTTTTGAAATTGAATTGTTTTTCAATTTTGTATTGAAAAGGTTTTGTATTGAATAGTAAATAAATAGAGAAATAAATAAATAAACGTGGGGCAGCTCGGTGGCTCAGTGGTTAGCACTCTTGCCTCAGAGCAAGAAGGTCTGGGGTTTGATTCCCACCATGCCCAGTTCCTTTCTGTGTGGAGTTTGCATGTTCTCCCCGTGTCTGCGTGGGTTTCCTCCGCGCGTTCCGGTTTCCTCCCACCATCAAAACATGCACATTAGGGTCTGCTCCTTTCTCTGCCCTTGACCAAGGCAGCATCTCTACATCTGGAGTTGGTCCCCGGGCGCCGGACTGTGGCTGCCCACTGCTCCTAGTGGTTGGATTGAGTCTACCTGTAATTACGATGGGTTAAATGCAGAGGTCAAATTTCGTTGTATGTACAATGACAATAAAGACCATTCCATTCTATTCTAAATAAATAAATACGTTTAAGTACATAAATCAATTAAAAACTAGTTCTTGCACTAGGCTACTTTTTTGGATTATGATCAACCCCCCCCCCCCCC
>OMMV01219656.1:0-11082 GCA_900302635.1 Chatrabus melanurus | reverse complement strand
CTCCCTGAAATATCACTTAGCATCAGATTGCCAGACACCCTGGCATATTCACTGAGAAAC
The DNA here is from genome assembly GCA_900302635.1 of Chatrabus melanurus. Classification (NCBI taxonomy): domain Eukaryota; kingdom Metazoa; phylum Chordata; class Actinopteri; order Batrachoidiformes; family Batrachoididae; genus Chatrabus; species Chatrabus melanurus. The sequence goes on along the minus strand of OMMV01219656.1, from coordinate 11,022 downwards.
AGTTTTCCACATCAGGTGAAATACTTATTAAACTTTGATGACTGTCACTAAAAATAACGTTAATCATCACCTTCAGCCAAACCAAATATAGGATCAGTTTTTTTTTAAGCGAAATCTTAAAACATGCCAAAGTTTTTCTTTTTAAAGACAGCAAACAGAATGAACTGTCACACTGGTTCACTTTTGATCCCTTTCTTTGGTTCCACTGATCGCACCTCACTAGGGCCTTTTGTCATTAACCGAGGCCCCTCCAGCACTTGGCCTCCTGGTTGAGTTCTCAATCCTCCAACTTTCTGGAAAAGCCCACCACCTCAGGTGATGCTCATCTCTCTCCAGCTGATTCAGGATCATCTTGGATCTCCAGCTCTCTGGATCAGCATACCTTTTCATGTTGGGCCTGTTTCTCTCTGCAGAGCAGGTGGCTCTCTGGGAGTGGGGCTACCAATATATAGACCATGGTTTGATTCCAGGTCTGTGCTTCAAGCTACTGTCTGTGTCCTTAAGTAACACACTTCATCTGCGTTGTCAAAGTACACCCACCTGACATTGGCTGGGGAAGTAACCTGTCCAGGGGGAGTTGTAGACTCTCATAAGCTTCATGCCACGGTATCGGGTGATAAACACGACCTGATGAGCCTCAGAGCCTGTGTAGGACTGATTACTACCTGTTTCTCTCCAGAAGGTGCAAATATGCCTGGTTCAGGCTTTCCTAAACCAAAATATCCCTCGGTTAACAGAAAAGCTACCCTTTTCGTGCACGAGCTAGTCCCGCTGCAGGTGCAGGCAGTCATTCATCGTCTCCCAGACAACAGTGCCGTGCAATAAAGTGTCCAAGTGAGAAAGTGTTTGGAAGTTTCTCCACCGCCAACAGAGGTGGAGATCCACATCGGACCTGCAGTGGAGGGTTTGAATGCAGATAATCCGCATTCAAACCTGCAGTGCAAACTCACTCAGCGTCGGTGTGTAACAGCTTTTTAGCAAAGAGAGAGGGAAAGAGAAAACCACACAATGAGAGAGAGGTAGTGACAGGCAGTAAGCAAATGGCATACGGGCAAACCACCATTTACAATCGTTATAAAAGCTCAACCACAAACACCATAACACATATGAGACCACTGTGACTTTTAGTCGCTTTTTTCAGTCTGTGCACAAACACACACATACGTGCGCACACATACACGCTCACATGCACGCACGCTGGTCTCGGTGAGGTCAGAAGTGTCTGTCAGGAGAATTTGAGAGAGCAGGATGAGACATCATCTTGATCAGCGTAGCACATCTTGGAGCCATTGGCTGGTTACCACTTAGAGACCACAGGCAGAGGGCACCGTCCAGATTTTTAGACACGCACAAGCTGCACTCCTGATGCTCTGTGCATTACACCAAACACAACGGGCAGCGATCAACAGACTGGGTGTGTGCAACAAAAGGGGTAAAAGAGTCACAGAAGAGGATGTTTCATTTTTAAAAAAAAGGTGCTGTTAGATTGAGTTGTGTTGACTTCATTTACAGACGAAGGACTTGTACCTTCACCTCGTCATTCCGACGCACACGCGCTTCTTTTTCCAGCATTCTCACACGTACACATGCACTCAAATACACTCTCTTCCCCCTCTGCTCCTAATTTCTTGCTATTGTTCCCTCTGTATGACTTCCATATGGGGAGCTGGAGCTGGCTGTGAAAACTACTGTACTTCAGCTTCAAGATCTATGACTCTATACAAGCCCCGCGTGGGATTTGCTAAGGTGCCGAGGCTAACGCGCAACACGCGGTAACCTGACCTTAATTACCACCATGTACCTGGTGTCCCGCAGGTGCGATTTAAACTAGCTAGGAACACAGTTGAAAGTGTTGGGTTATGGGGGAGCAAATCGGTCGACGTGAAATGAATGCAGCTGCATGAAAATAAATGACCAAAATGATTCCACACTGATGTCTAAACTTTCTGGCAGTTCATTCTTAAGTTTTGGTCACTTTAGACCTGACTCATTCTGCATATTCATTGACCGGCTTCACCTGCTCAGTTCCTCAGATTTATTCTTGAGGAGCGCCATACGCACCAGTTAAGTTCTCCCCAAAGTTTGCAAGATCAGTGATTCAGTTTGACATGTGTTCATCTAAATACTTGATTTTTATTGTTGCCTGGATTCATGATTGCAACTTTGAAATGTTTGAAACAACCATTGCTGTGTGAAATGTTTTAAATGTTGAATTTGGTACACAGCCAAGAATTGTGCACTGCAGCTGTTAGGAATGTGTAGAAATGAAAGTCAAACAAGTGACAGGAGAATGCATTTGTAAACCTTGTGATGTTTTTGAACATTTAAGTACCTTCTCCACTTAATGGACTCTTTTCTAATCGACTGGCGTCTCCCAGCTTGTTTTTGCCTGCGCTGCTCAAGGTAGAGCTTTGTGTATCAAGGTGAGACTTGGTACACAAGATCACCTCACGAAGACATCGGACACGTTCAGCGTTTAACACATTTCATTTCTAATTGTGGCCACCAGGGGGCTGAGTCTCTGAAACCTTGTGTATCCTATATCTGTTTTTGTTTGACTGTGAAACTTTCTTTTCCTGTTCCTGTTGCTCTTTAAGGCGCAGTCACACTATGTCGTTTGGGCTGACGAATATGCACACCTCAGTGATTGCCAGCCTCTGCTGGCCTTCGGCAGTCTTCGGCGGCATTCGCCGGTGTTCGCTGATGAACAGCGAACGCATCCAAATTTTTCAACATGTTTAAAATTTCTCGACATACCTGTGGCTACGTAGGAGACCGTTACAGACTGTAGATCGTCGCTACTTGCACATTGCGGTAGCAAACAGTTTCCAAAAGCCTGAGTTACTGGTGCGATCGTGTTCGCTGGCTAACGTGTGGTTGTTGGTTCTCCTACCTGCTCAGAATCACTGGACAGTGGTGTGTCGAACCCCTCTCCCGAATGTTTCCACGTTGACAACAGTCCCGCTTGTTATAACGGAGCGCTGGCTAACGGCTGCCTCTGCTACAAACATGGTGTGAACGGCTGTGATGCATTTGAGTTCCGCTACAAAACTCTGGGAATGTGAATTTCACCACTTTTCTCAATTTTTCTCTCACTTTCACCTCGTTCACAAGCTGCTGGCCCAAACTTCATAGTGTGACTGAGCCTTTAATGTTGATTAAAAGTTGAGTTAAAACAATGTAAAAAATTGTCATGCGTTTTGATCACAATTTGTCATGCCTGTAAAATGCTATAGAGTTTTTTTGTTTGTTTGTTTGATTTCCTGCCTTACCTGCCTTACCTTAGTTCTATTTTTTTTTTAAATGAAAGTCAGTTTGCACTCAATTTGCGCTGAATGTTGCTTAAACTATGTAATCTCATCATAATGAACATTTTGTCATGTTTATACTTTGCCAGCTTTCTATTCATGTGCAAAATGAGTCCATTTATTTCAAAAGTGATAAATGGATTGAAATGGTTCATAGAATCATATCTATGTTTGTTTTTTCTTTGCAAATTTTGTGTTTATGGAACTTTATGGAAGTATTAAATATATAAGTGACCGTACAACGAGGTGACAAGGGACAGCGGGGTGACAAGGGACAAAAGTGAAGATGGTTTTAAATCAGTGAATTTACAAAGAAAATTGTGAAATATTGCATTACTTTTCTTGAAAAAATAACAATTTTAGTTAGCAAACATCTCATTGGTTTAAGGGCAAAAAAAAAAGTTTTCAATTTTTGTCCCTTCTCACCCGGTTTTACGGTACTGTGCAAATGCTTTAGACACAGTAAAAAAAAATTAAAAATACAAATAATGAAAAGATGCAACATTGCTAATATTTCATTATTTATTTAATTTATTTATTTATTGTTCGGCTCCTTCCACTGGTTGGGGGTTGCCACAGTGTATCATCCATCCCCAGCATGTTGAGTACTAACCACTGTGCTGCAATTTTTAAAAAATAATTTGTATCATTCTTTCCATTTCAGAATAAAGCTAAATAAGTAAGATGTGGGAGCATTTTCCACCTTTAAAAATACATAATTTATTTTATGTCATAAAACTACATTTTTTGAAGTGAGGTTTGTAACTTGATAATTAATTAGCTGCTTTAATGAAGAATTGGATTTTCTATTGACACATGTTTTTAAACAAAATTATAGGGTGCCTAAAAGATTTTGTGTATTTGAAAGTTGTGTATTTGACTCAGATTGGATGTATTGATGGGCAAAATGTAAAAAATTTTGGTGCATTAAATATTTTTCTTGAATAATTCATGTTAAATCAAATAACTGTTAGATTGAATCATGACACTCCTTGCAGTGCACCCTGCTGGTACTGTAAACCGGATTTAAAAAATGTTTGATTTCAGGGATAGATAGCAAGGAGCAACATGTTTTCTGAAGAAGAAAAAATTCAAAATATCCCTTTCACAATGCATGCATTTGTCTTTTTAATGAATATAAATGTTCATTGGTGCAATGATTCCTGTGTGCAGCAGCATTACGGCATCATAAGAAAACTTTTTGGAAAAGTGTAGCTGAAACATTGAGGCTTGTTAACATAATGCTGTAGCTAGACTTTGTGTAGTTTGGCACAAAATCTTCTTTTGTCTCTATGTGTCATTGGCTGATAACTAAGTATCTGATACCCATTGGTTAAGTGTCCAAGGCTTGAGGTGGTTAGTGGTTATGTTGAAGTGACTGGATGCGGTTTTTGCATCGCTAACACTCTGCTCTGGTATGTCTCCGTAGCCATATGTGTCTTATAAAGGTGTCAAGACCAATGCAGCACATGGTAACCGACTGCTACAGATCCTGTGCATCACTTCTGTGGAAACCTTTCATCCACAAGATTAAGTGGGATTGGTTTATGTTGTTTTTTCCTTTTAGAAAAATGTAATACATAAAAATGTACACAGCTTCTTTTTTTTATTTTTAATTTGTCCAAATCTAGGCTCGTGCATACAAAGTCTTGATGTTTCAAAGGCAATAAATATTGTTTTTAAAATCATTAAAGTAATCCCAGTTTTATCTCCTGGAGTAAATTTGTGGCGGAAACCCGACCAAAGAGCAAACATTCCCCCTGTTGTGGATTTAACAGAAGCACAGTGAGGCACTGGCAGCGGCTATGCATCGGATGAGAGAGGAAAACGACAGAACTCAAACATAAATAGCTCAAGAGGGGAATGCAGAGGCCAGAAAATAAAACGAAAACTAAATACAGAGAATGAAAAGAAGGCCTGGAGGCTTGGCATGTTTGTTCTCAATTCATCCACTGCATCCTTCATTAATCTCCGACTCTAAACACTCAAATTACTAGCCGGCCTCATCATACCAAAACAGAAAGGAAAAAGTAACGGAATACGTCCATGTTCTTATTAAAAAAAAAAAAACAGGACTAGAAAGGATTGGAGTGAGTGACGGGGAAAATATAGAATAAAACGATGTTTAAAAAAAAAAGGAAAACCAGCAGCATTAAAAAATCATAAAGATGTGGTGAGATTGTGGACGTGTTGCATTCCATTTCATTATTTATTTATAAGCATCAGCTGCCTCATTGTCACCCCCCCCATAAACCGTCACCACCCGCCACCGCCACCCCCTCAAGTTCAGTGCCGCCCCAAACTGAAACCAGATTTGTGGGAGGTGGTGGATGTTTTTCTGTGTCCTGGAGGAAAGATTGGATCGACGTTTGGGAGATTTTATGGTTGAGGAGGGGAGGTGAAAAATCTGCGGTGGCTGCATTTTTTTTCTTTCTTTCTTTTCTTTGCTGAGGCACTAAGGTTGACTGACAGAACAAGCTTCAACGCCTCCCTCATTCATTCATGTTGAGTTGGATGAACTGATCCAGTAAAGAAAATATTTTCAGAGGTTGAGTTACTGTGTTGGACAAGTGCAAGTGCATTTATGGGCTTTAATATTCATATTTTCCTGGTAGAGCATCAGCGTGTTATTGTTTGGCTCCGGTCTCTGACTGTATCTAATGATAGACTACTGCAGGTCTTTTTATTATTATTATTATTATTTAAATACAGCATAAGTAACATCATATTTTTGGTTGCTTTAGTGATATAATTGCACAGTTTTAGTGTACTACAAAGACTGCACAAACGTGGCGCTGTGAGTGTATGCAGAAAGTATAAAAATGCTTTTTATTTTGGTTGTAACTGAATATAACAATTCAAAATAGTGCACAAAGTACTTAAAAAGAGAAGCTGCATAATAGAACACTGAGTGTATGAATAGGAATCCAATGCACCATTGTTTCAGTATCTGTAAAGCTGTCAATGTGGTCTGAAAAAGGAAGTAAAATATTGCTATTTTAATTTGAGGCTGGCTGGTTTTGGCTTTTCACTAATTTAGTTTGTAAAACAAAAAGTATTCAAAGAGGCATTTCACTTAGACTAGATTTTCCAACATAAATAAAATCTTTGGATTTAAGGTTGTTGCTTTATAAGACTGTAAAGATCATTAATGCTTCTGAAAGTGAAGAATGTATGTGAATGTAATATTATGGCAAATATACAAATATAATAATAATAAAACAGATAGGCTCCAGCCCCCCCGTGACCTTTAATTAGAATAAGCGGGTTCAGAAAATTAATAATAATAATAATAATAATAATAATTTATTATTATATTAAGTGTTTTATCAAATGCATAATTAACAGTTTGACTTTTAAATTCATGTTTGCTATTACATTTGTTTTGTTTGAATTTTTGTATTTGCGCCATATTTTAAACTTCAAAACAAATATTTGTATTGCTGAGATATTTTCTGAAAAATAAAAACAAGCAGTACATTTATGATTGTTTTAAAGTTTAAAATGTTTTATTTTCAATAACACAAATAATCCATTTCACAGTGAATTATAACATTTTTGATTATTTTTCCATGTGTGGATTTGTGTGTATGTGAGTGTGGTTAAACCTGCAGTCCATATGTGTGTGTAGCTGTTGGATATAGCGCAGTGTGTGTGTGTGTGTGTGTGTGTGTGTGAGCTGGATGAAGTTGGAGTGAAAGGAGATGTGTTGTGTAGCTGACACAGCGCAGTGTGAGAAACTCACACACAAACAGACACTCTTACGGGGTGAACCCACCTACAACAACATGTTATGCGACACACCCAGACACACCCCTACACACCCCTACACAGACTTGCAGAAGTGCTCCGACCAAGCATCAGAGCAGTTGCTGACTTGCTGCTGATTAAAAGGATGTTTTATATTTTGCTTTGAAGTTTCCTAATTGACAGATTTCCAAAAGGAGTTTTTCTGTAGCGCTGTCCAGCTGACTCTGCCGCAGCCGCATGTATTGTGAGCACAAACAACGCAAGCGCACCGACCAAACGTCACTGACACGACTCTTTCAATATAACAATTACTACTAATATTATTATTAATCCTTGGATAAGACAGTCTTCAGCTCATCTGGTTTCTCACCTTATTAATGAACATGAATTGTGGTCAGTGCACAAAAGCTACAAAATATTTGCTTATCTTTTGCCTCCATGAAAATCTTATCAAGCATGCAGCATGATTGAGTGATTGATAAATCCTTTATTGCATAATTTATTTGGGCGGGACAGGCTTTATATGGGGAGGTGGGGTGAAATCCTCAGTATTGTGCTGCATTCAAATGCACCATATGGCCTGCACACATCCATGCAGTTGCGCCTTTTACCTTCTGTAAAATGGCCCATATATATTGCCTCGGGTTATATTAATCTTGTGTGAACACAAGTGTCTGTGTAAAAGGAGTTTTCCGCCGTTTATCTCGAGCATGGAGGCGTGTAAAGTCGCATTTGAAAAACACACTGCGCGTCTTTGGCTCACCTTCTTCTTCATGCGTAAAATAGTCCACGGCTCTGTATGCAGATCAAAAAAACAAACAATCCACACACATCTGTTGTTGTATGTATGACAGGTGGTCGGATGACAGGTGAATCACCAGGAGCGCATACAGAAAATTTCAGCACCACAGAGCTGTCGGTCTCTTTTTCTTTATGTCCTCCTCCTCACAGTCAGTGTGAGCGAACGTACCACAAGATCACCGCAACTCCAAGAAAATGAATTTACATCGTCCCACCATGAACCTGACGCTAACATAGGTCCATGTGTGTGCGACTGTGTCCATGACCGTGTCGAAACTGTGTGTCCACGGCGCCATCTGCGTCCAAATCCAACAGACACGCGCGGGTGTCGTGACTTTTTTTTTTTTTTAAACAGCCCCAAACGTGTCCAAATGCTCTGGACACGCAGACACACCTCCTGTGTCGTCAGCATGTTGTCTTTGTGTCCAGAAGACAAACCAACTGTCCCGACACATCCGGGGTTCCAGACACACCGGGGACGTTTTGTGTTGGGAAATGTGTCTTAATTACTGTCGTATAGATGATCGTGGTTGTTGGGTTCACCATTTTAAGCTATATTTACACATGCACTGTCACCCTCTACTTGTTGCAGAAGTTGTTTATGAGAATGCAAATGTTTGAATTAGACAGTAAACACACCTTAACCAGCCAGCTCTCCAATACAAATTCCGTGCAAAGTCAGATGGAGCCCATGTGTAAACAGCCCAGGTCAATGTCTGGAGGATTCACAGTGAGCGAGTGGTCATGTTGATGCCATATCTACCACTGCAGAAAATGCAAAACCGGAAGAATACAAACATCTAAAGGTGAATCACAAGGGTTATTTACACAAAGATGCCAATGACAATATCGAACTGAAGAGACAATGAGATTTTGGGATGTCTGTCGGTAGAAGCCGACATCGAAATCATCAGACAAATTCATGGAATTTTAGGAGCGATTTCTGCAGCATATTTTTTTGCATCATTTTCTATGGCGGCACGGTGGTGCAGTGGTTGTGCTCACACTCACCTGTCACCCAATACTGCAGTGTTATACGTGCACCCCCTAGTGCTCTTGCCTCCCAACAAGAAGGTCCCCACTTACAGTCCACCCGTGCCCCAATCTCCATGTACATCTGGAGTTGCATGAGGAAATGCATCCGGCACAAAACTTGTGACAAATCCGCATGTGGATCAATGCAGGTTCCACTGTGTCGGCCACGAGCAAAACTATGGCAAGCCAAAAGAATCACGCACACTTTATATCATGTTGTGCCTCCTGCACGCTCTACTCAGGCACCACTGCTTACTGAAACCAAACGCAGTATTTCCTTTGGGTGAATGTGTGTCTGACACGGATGGTTTCCTGTTGTGTGCTATGTGCGTGAAAAGGCAATCCTGGACCCGATTCTTCGGACATTGTTATGAGAAAACAGCTTTACAAATGTGTGTGTGTGTGTGTGTGTGTTTGCGTGCCTGCATGAGTGTGCGCAAGCTACAATTGCATGTCTGCAACACCAACCTAAGTTTCCGCCCTCATGCAACACTCAACCCCTTCATCTATAAAGACCCATGCTGAAGGAAATAAAGTGAGCAAAAGTGAGGGAGGGGGAAAAAAGAGAAAATGATGAAGGAAGTAGGAAGATAAAAGTGTGTGTTTCTTGAAAAAGAATGAATGACCTCCACCCTGCTCTTGTCCTACAGCTGGCACATGCACACAGGACATGATTAACTGTAAGGCTATATGATCCATTTACATCATAACCAGGTGCATTGTACTGGATTATCACCTGAGGTCACCCCTCTTTATTATTATCACACCAGCGAACGGGTGCAAGTCTGTGTGAGCATGACTGAGAGAGCGAGAGAATCATAATGGATGATAAACTTATCCAAGGTCGATAATTTTTTTTTACGTAGCCCACATTGAAAATGAATAAATGACATAAATGCTGTTACACCTTTAAACAAAAAGGTAACCAGAGCTCTGTGTGAACGACATTTTTCCCACCTTTCCATAAGGTGACAATACATATCTGCGCTTAAGTGTAACGTGAACGACCGAGACTTGAACCTGTGATCGGCACAAGTTCGAATGTTTTTGCCGACATCTTGAAGATGTTGTTTATGATCAATATGTTCCATGACTTGAAATGTCCTTGCATATTCTCTGGAAGGTCATAGTGCTCAAGAATCCTTGATCTCACAGGTGCCATGGTTGCAAAGCATGATGGATGCAAAGGATGATTGCAAATACCATGAGACTGTGATATATCAGCTCCCATTAAAGGAGCTGGCGCTTACACAGCAGCTGCAACCTTGGGACCAGTAGCCTATTAAATGACAGTATTTCAGCTATATTTTGAAATAGTATTTGACATAGGACAGTATGTCAAATACTATTTCAAAATATAGCTGAAATATAGCTGTGTCATCTAACACAGGAAGTTTCTAAAAGTATTCAAAATCCATCCAGCCGTCCTCAGAAATCATAACCAGAAGGAAAAATAAAAATAATCTAACATGTATAAGTTCTGGTTGGCGAGTGAGTTGGAAGGAGTTAAAGCTTTATTTGTGTGAATGAATGAGCGAAGGCTAACGACGCCGATGCTAACATTGCTAACAATAATAAAGCCCGCGTGTATTGCGGCTTTGCCCGACGGCAATACACAGTTTCCGGTTAGTTTTTTCAGAATAAGAGTGGAGCGATATATCGAACATGGGTGATCTTGTTACATTTAAAAATAAGAGTTTATACGTAAGACATGATTTCAGTATGAGATTTTATTGTCATTTTGAGCAACATAGAGCTAGACAGAGACAAGAATAAATACTAGTGAGTTAAAACAGTTCTAGGTTAAGTTAAAAAAGGGTGGAACAGTTCATGGGAGAATAAGTGTAGATTAAAAAGAAGTTCATTGAATACTTTTGGTGAAAATGTTGTTTACAGGATGGATTATTACAGGGTCACATGATTGTAATTTGATTGTTCTTGACTTGATCAACTTGTAGTATGTGTTCTGAGATGTGCCAGTCACTAGTAGAGTGAGACGTCAGACAGTACGAGTAACACGGAGCAACACAGACGTTAAGACTGATACGTTTTTGTAATCATTTCTGCAGGAATAAAAATTAATGTGCTACACCAAGGATCGACCACAGCGTCATTCTTAAAAGTGTAA
>OMMV01219649.1:0-11231 GCA_900302635.1 Chatrabus melanurus | reverse complement strand
GGATTTGATGATTCATGGCAACATGACAGCTACATATCAACTTTGCATACACAGGGCCTCTGTGTGACTATGTTTCAGAAGCTATTTGGGCATGCTCTGTAAGAATTATTCATGGTACAGATTTGACTTTTGATTGTGTGACTCGCCAAATTCATCACAAATTTTTATTGCATATGTTCATAGATCTACAAAGCTTTTGTGCAAGAACAGTATCACCAGTCCTATTTTCCCACCAATGCAACATGCACACACAGGAATGTGTAATGTGTGTACATTATATTTTACCACATGTTTAAACAAATGACGAATAATTATGTAATTGTGCACATGTGACACATGCCATTCCAAACTTGTTTGCCTGCTTGTTATGCTTTGGCCATTCCTGTGTCCACGTTACATTTATAATGTTTTTTATTACTTGTGTCTTTGGAAGTGGGAGGAAGCAGGAGCAATCGGAGGGAACCCACGCAAACACAGGAAGAACATGCAAACTCCACATAGAAAGGACCAGGTCGGAAACCAACCTGGGACCTTCTTGCTGTGAGGCTACAGTGCTAACCACTAAGCCACGTGCTGCCCCCTGTGACCCTTAACTGGAATAAGCTAATTCAGAAAATGGATCGATGGATAAACTATTGGAAACAGTTCTACAGTTTGACTAATTTAAAGTACAGTATATTGTTCAACTACAACCCAAATCATAAAAAGTTGGGATAGTATGGAAAATGCAAAAAAAACAAAAAAAAACAGTGATTACTCCGTTTACTTTGACTTCTATTTCATTGCAAACAGTATGAACCCAAGATAGTCCTTTTTTTTCTGGTCAACTTTATTTCATTTGTTAATATACATCCATCCCTGTATTTCAGGCCTGCAACACATTCCAAAAAAAGTTGGGATGCTAAAGCATTTACCACTTTGCAATGTTGCCATTCCTTCTCACAACACTTAAGACATTTTGGCATTGAGGATACTAAGTAATAAAACGTTTCTGGTGTGATTTGGTCCGATTCTTCCAGCAAACATATCTTAAGGTGTGCTACAGTATGGGGTCGTCGTCGTTGCATTTTTTGGGGACATGTCAGGACTGCAGGCAGGCTAGTCCAGTACCCGTAACCACTTCTTCCACAGCCACAACTTTGTAATGTGTGCAGAATGTGGTTTTGCATTGTCTTGTAGAAAAATGGACGTCCCTGGAAAAGATGTCATCTTGAAGGCAGCATATGTTGCTCTAAAATCTCAACATACTTTTCTGAATTAATGCTGCCATCACAGAAGTGTAAATTACCTTTGCCAAAGGCACTGACAGAACCCCATACCATGACAGACCCTGGCTTTTGGATTTGTTGCTGATAACAATCTAGATGGTCCTTTTCATCTTTGGTTTGGAGCACACAGTGTCCAAAAAGGATGTGGAATACTAATTCGTCTGACCACGATACACGTTTCCACTGTGTGATGGTCCAATGCCGGACACCTCTGAACCAAGAGAAGCTGATGCCGCTTCTGAACAAGGTTAACATGAGGCTTTTTTAAAAGTTTTTTTTTATTTTTGCACCTTAAAGTTTTAAGTGGCATTTCTGAATGCAACTCTGTTGTGTAGTGGTTGGCAAAGGTTTCCCAAAGTAATCCGTTGGCCATGTGGTTATATCAGCTATTTAACCACACGGTTTGTGATGCAGTGTATTATGCACTGTAGAGGGAGAAATATGCAAATCTCTTCCGATCTTTCTTTGAGGAACACTGTTTTTAAACATTTTATTATTTTTGACAAACTTGAGATCCTCTGCCCCTTTGCTCATCAGAGACTCAGCCTTTTGTGGATACTGCTTTTGTACGGAATCATGATTACAATCATCTGCTCACATCACCTGTTTGAAATAACACCATGATTTGTTTATTTTTTCCCTCATTACTAGCCCTAAATTGCCCCTTCCCAACTTTTTTGGAATGTGATTTTATTTCATTCCTGTTTGATAAATGAAATTACTTAATTCATGCTAACTAAAGGATCATGACAGTGCTTCTTTGTAGCCTGTGTTGATTTTCGTAAAACATTTGATTCAGGTGACTGCGTTACTCTCTGGTACATTCTGAATATTTGCAGTATTCCTAACAAGTTTCTGGATATTAGTATAGCCAGCCTATGCAAAGGTACTGTTAGAGTGCAATCAGCGTCTCTGACTTTTTACCAGTGAATACTGCAGGGATGTATTCTGGCTCCTACTTTGTTCAGTGCTTGCATGGACTGGGTGTTGGGTAGGGTTGTGGAAACCATCGGCTTAGGCGCCTTTGTTGGTCAGGAAATGTTTGCTGATCTTGAGGACAATGCTGTGATCTTTTCAAAATTAGTGGATGCCCTGATTGCACCACTTGAAAAGCTGAGTGACAATCCGAGTGTCTGGGTTTTCAATTGTCCTGGATCATGACTAAAATCCAGGTGTTAAATGACTTCCTGGTCTCAGTGATCAAAAGTGTATCTATGCAGTGAAAGTGTCAAACTTGTCGAGATTTACTTATCTCTGCAGTGGTATTCATGTCTTTGGGTCCTCATCCTTTGACCTTGAGAGACACCTGGGAAGAGACTGTGGAGGGGTGTTTACCAATGCTGATACGATTGCACAAGCATAAATATCCAAGTCTTTAGACTCCTGGTGCTTCCTGCCTTATTGTATGGTTGTAAGACCTAGATGCTAAAGAGTGACCGAAGGTAACGACTGAATGTCTTCGGTGCTCGGTCTCTTCAGATTATGATCTTTGAGTACCTTTGGAATGACTTTGTGTCAAATGAGCGGTTACTTAGGGAGACTCAGATGAAGTGTATGACATACACTGTGAGGGGAATGAGCTTTGATATTTTGTCTGTGTCGCGTGATTCTCTGGACTCAATCCAGTGTGCAGGTGCCACAGTGTTGTGGACCCCAGCAACTCTCAAAGCCCAGGGCATGCCCTGGTTTCACCTGGCTGTGGCAAACAAATGGCTAATATTGGGAGGCGGGGATTGACTGTTTGTCTGCTTGGGTGGTTGTCACCAAGGTCCGAGATCAGTTCCATAGTGTGGTGGATGCAGTGACATGTGGCACCAGCATAAATACCCAGACCTAGGGTATCATTTATAACCGTTGTGTATGCACAAAACGGTACCTCAAAGAGGCACCACTTCCCACACAAATGTTGCGATCTATAGAAACAAACCTGACGGCAGAATGTACGTATCAGTACGGAAACTCTGATGCATGCATACGAACATTTTGAAGAAAATTGGTGACCCAGGTGGAGAGGTTGAATTGAAGCCAGTATGTAGGAAAAATGTGAGCTGGCAGCATTACACATATAATGATGCCTTGTGCTTGTGAGTCATAACTCGTACATTTAATTTCACTTAATAACATGTCACAACGTGATGTATATGTGACATATACATCTACTTTATCATAAAAAATTCAGTGGTTTTATTTGTGATAGTGAGCCATAAATATTCCATAAGGACTTTTCAATTGTAAAATAAATACACCGACTCAGATCTTAAATCAAACAACACTTAATATTTCATCAGCGCTGTCTCGCACTACAGTAGTAGTGAACATGACTGGATTATCGCGACCATTTGGACAAGGTGTGAAGCAATCAGTCTGATTGCATTTACAGCATCTGCAACGTGTTGCTACTTGATTCATTTTTTTCTTTTTTTGGTTTGTCACCTCATTGCTGTGACCACAAAAAAAAAAAGAAGTTTTTTTTAAATTCTGCACCTCGCCCACAAGCACCTTGATTTCTGTTTCAGAAAAGTTTCTTTTCTTGCACTTATTCTCAGTTGCCATGATTAGTAAACTTTAATTTGTAGGCTTAAATATTCATGAGGTGTTTTGCATTGATCATTTATGGTTGAATGTGGGCGTGTAGAGGGCGGGATATGAGACTGATCTATGTGTGCACAATTCCAGGTGGAGTGTGATTTATAAGGAGAACATTGCTTGCAGGTGTGTGTATGCACAGTTTTATAAATATGTTTTTTTTGTTGTTGTTTGCTTGCACACACCATTTTTGGCTTTTCTGCATACGTATACTTTTAGTATGTGTCTTACACACTGTTTTATAAATGCAACCCCTGGTCTGGCCTGCACCATGCACCCTACTTCATGCTCCCATTATGCGCTGTATAAATCGCAAAATGCAGTTTGACACAGTCAAAATGCACTTGTGCTGTGTGCTTTAGACCATGTGTCATAGAGTGTTAAGATAGGGCCCTCTTTGTGAAACTGCAGACAATCCTTGCCTACACTCCAAAAGAAGAGCGCACCCAAGCATGTTACACCCCAAAGTCCAGTTTTTTTTTGACTAGTGTGAGCACTCTGGGCCATGGCCAGGGCCGGTCCACTAGTGCTGCTCTGGCCTGACTTGCAGAGGTGGTCTGGGGCGCGGTCCAGCTGGACACAGCCGTAATCGCATGTAGTGTGATCACAAACACTGTGGAGCACGAGACTCAGACATCACGTCACTGACACGATTGTTCAATTTAACAATTACTACTAATATTATTATTACTACTTGGATAATACAGAAACAAGATTTGGGTGAAAAACAGGGTTGGTTTCTCATCTTATTGATGAACGTGAATTGTGGTCAGCGAACAAAGCTGCCAAATATTTCCTCATCATCTGCTGTTTCCGTAAAAATCTTATCATGCAGTATGATCGATTGATAAATCACTTATTGCATAATTTATTCAGATGGGACAGCCTTTATTTGGGGAGGTGGGGTGTAGTAATTATTACCAGGGTTCTTCAGTTTTTTGGTCATATCCAAATGCGACATTTCAGTCCATTTTACTGACTGCATGCATCTGTCAGTATTCCTGTGCTTTTTACCTTCCATAAAACAATCCATAGAAATTACCTCAGATTATATTAATCCCGTGTGAACACAAGCATCTGTGGTAAAGGAGTTTTCTCAGAATCAGAATCAGGTTTAATGTCACTTCTTCATATAAATCTTGCCATATGTAGAAGCAAAATGCTGTTCTCCACAATCAGATAAAAATAGGTCACATTTAAAAACAAACAAACACACACACTCTCAGGCTTTGTATAAATGTGACATTTCCTAGCAATAGCAATATGAGATAGCAATTCTGTGCTATCTCATATTGCTTTGTTCGGGGAGGGGGGGAGGGTGCATCTGGAGTGAGTTCAGTGTCCTGATGATTTGGGGGAAAAGCTGTTACTGAGTCTTGCAGGCCTTTGCACGGATGCTATGGAGCCTCCTGCCAGACAGGAAAAGTACAAAGAGGTGGTGGGAAGGGTGAGAGGGGTCTGACATTATTTTGTGGCTTTTCTGACACACCGGTCGGTATAGATGTCGGATATGGCAGACAGAGGGACACCTGTGATTTTTTTCTGCTGCTCTCACTATTCTCTGTAAGGTCTTACAGTCAGCAGCTGTGCAGTTTCCACACCAGACCATGATGCAGTGAATTAAAACGCTCTGTGGTTCCCCTGTTGAATATTCTCATAATGGATGGAGAGGTGTTTACTTTCCCTTGTCTCCGCAGGAAGTGGACACATTGCTGGGCTTTCTTGGTGAGAGCTGTGGTGTTCTTCCGTTTGATCTCAAGCATGGATGCGCATAAAGACGCATTTGGGAGACACACTGTGCATCTTTGGATCACCTGCTTTGTCACGCGCATAACGTGCTCTTCATGCAAATAAAAAATAAAATCCAAAGTCAGTGGGATGTGAAACCTTTTGTTTTGTGCCTGTATGAGAGATGGTCAGACCGCCTGCTCTGGTTTTGGCACAAGAAGTGCGCGCTGGTGCACAGAGCGCATACAGCTAAAAAAAAATTAAAAAGTGAAACCGACAGAAAATTTGAAGCTACATGAGAGAAAGAAACAGTCATCTTCATTGAGCAGGACATGTTTTTTTTTTTTTAATGGACAACAGTCCATCAGGTCTGTTACAGTTACATAAAGGAAAACAATGACGAGAAGGACAGAAAAAGCTTTAAAAGGACATGCTCAACACAACAGTCAAGAGCAGCAACATTGGTGGCTACAGATGGGAAACAATCACCCAAGAGAGAACCACCTGGACATCCCCCATTCATTGAGGAGTGGATCACATCATACAATCCAAGAGAAAACAAGTGGAAGAAAAGAGACCAAGAAAAAAAAAAGCACAGTCTCCTATGGGATTGAACTGTCCTCACTGCAGCAAGATATGTGCAGGCAAGATTGGTCTCATTAGCCATACCCAAAAACACCAACAAAATCGCTGAAAGAAGACAATCGCCCTTGACTTTGAGTGATAGCCAATAGTGAGAGAGAGCACCAAATTGCACCATTTGGGTGGACTTTTCAGATTATTCAAAGGTGAATACCCACGGGAACCCCACCCCCCCACACACACAAACAAACACACACCAGCATCCTTGCCATTACTGGCACCATGGTGCCAAAGGCCTTCTACAACACTGGTTTCTCTTTCTAACGTAAAAGTTGTTGAAAGTACTGACATTCCCAGACCTGTGGAGATGTACAAGAACCCCAAACATTTCCATCTAATGAACTATACAGAATTTTTTTTAAATTGTCCACCTATGTGTTTTCTCTTTGGCTTCCCAGAAACATGATTCCATATTGAACTGTTTTCCTTGAAACTGGATGTGATGACGAGCTGCCATACATGGGGAGACACGGGGATGACGCGCCTATAGTTCACCTGTAAACGAGACGCGCTTTGATTAATGAATCAATAGCCGCACAAGTGAATTGAAAGTTAAACATTAGACAAACGTAACGCACATTAATCGTAGCAGTATATTGTAGTGTTATTTCAGCATGAACTTACCTCTGTCTGTTCTCCTGTCTCCCAAGGTGTTCGGGCAAAAGAATCCCCGGGGGCATGTGCACCTTTTTATTAGTTCCGGGAGGGAGTCTAACATGTGGGAAGTGGATAGAGGGGAGTTTCTTTGTGTTGTAGATATGTATTTAATTCTTGTAAACTATATATAGGTATTTATTAGGTTTATTTTGGGTGTGTAAATATTTATTAAGATTTTGTATATTTTCTGGTAATGGGTTTGTGTAAATATTTGCTGTGTGTTTATATCCGTGTTTCTGATTTTACCTTGATAATGGTATAGTCAGGCTAATTACGTGAAGCACTTTTTGTATATAAGAAGTCAGTCTGAAAGTGTTGATGTAGGTGTTGGTGAATGGTAAACAGTGAATAGTGATTTTGGAAATAAATGTGTCTTCGGATCGTCAGTCTTCACAATTCTCCTTATTGCCTCCTTGGTCACTCGGGCATGCTAACACTGGATCAATAGATTGGGCCCAGAAAAGATTTAATTATTTTCTGGGGATGCTAGATTGTTAGATGTGCTTATTATACTGAAAAGTAGCATATTTTCCCTCATTTCTTGGATATGTTTGGTGCTTTGTATTTACTGCACTCAATTAACAACTTTAAATTATGCCCTTTATTCATACTGAATTACCTCAGTCTTCTGGAAATGGAATTGACAGCCATCGTATGTTTTCCTACTGTCATTCTTGCTGTTGAATGGCCTGTTTTCCCACAGGCCTCATTAAATTGTCACCCATATTATCCTCTCTGAAGCTCATCCAGCTGGGTTTTATTTTGACATGGTATTCATCGCCTGCCTGTATGGCACTAGTACTTCGGAGGCTTGCTTTGCCCGCTGTTGTCCTGTGGTTATATCCTCCTCACCTTCTCACCTGCCTGCTGGTCTGTAGGTTGTCAGCCTCAGATGGTCAATTATCTTTTGTCTGAGTGGTGATCACCTCCCTGGGGGCCCAGCAGCATCATGCAGTATCAGAGGCAGCCTATTGAACTTTGTCCCAGCCCACTGGGGTGTCCAACCGCCTGGCTAATAACGATTCATGCAGCTGCCAGTCTGGCTGAGCAACTCCATCAATATTCCTGTCTGCAGAATAAAATCAATTAAGAGACATGGATGTGAACATTAAAACCTAGAACAAATATCATCCACTGGGATGATGTCTTAAATGGCATAAACGACAGCTGACTGTGGAGCTGATATTTTCAACCAGCACATAAAGCAGCTGTGCGCACTTTGTAATGCAGGTGCGGGAAATGGCTCTACTCTGAAGACCATTATAAAATTATAAATGAAAATGACACTCAGTGGAGCTCTGACCTGTATGTTTGATGAAAATTGTTGATGTAATTAATGTGGGAATTAGTTAATGGATGTTATGGTAACTCTTTCCCCTGTTTGGATGAACCATATACTAAGATTATTTGTTTACACCTGAGTGAATGTAGCGATAAAGAGCCCTACCTTACACCTAGCGCAAAGCAGTGCACAATGCAGTGCCAGTGTCATTGCTAGTTTCCAACCAATGCATGTGTCATTTTCAAGCCCAGCGCCCACCTTGTGTAAGTCGCAAGAATACTTGTAGTCATGTGGTCTAAAAATGAGGTGCGGTCAGGCACAGTGGTGGTACATTGCTATCGTGAAACAGTAGAAAGTGATTGCACCCCAAGTCAAGTCTAGGAGTATGCACTGATGCTGCACCGCGCCGCATCCACGACACCACAGAAACACCCTGGGTCCTGGATAGCAATCACCCAGGCAGACAACTGGTCCATCCCCACTTTTCGAAAGTAACCATCTATCTGCCACAGTCAGGTGAAACGTGGGCGTCCCCTTGGCCTTCTCCAACCACTGGGGTCCTCATCACTCAGACACCTATGTGCTGGATCATGCATAGAGAAATGCGGCACCTGGCCAACATGTCGAAGCTGACGCTTCCTCACAATGCAAGTGATACTCCTCATCATAGTCACTCTAAGTAACTGCTTGTTTGACACAAAGTCATTCCAGTGGTACCCAAGGATCCTCCAAAGAGTCGAATGTCAAGTGCAGAGTTTTTCTGCTGTTTACACAGTGCACTATTCAGATACACCTTAAATAGGCAGGTTCACGATGTGTGTACACTCTGCTGGTACACACAGGGTTAAGGATTAGAGAAAGTAAACCGAAAAAATCTTCAAGGGGAGATAATTGGAATTTTTTCTTTAAGTAATGCATCATACTGTGTGGTCCACAGGACTAAGGTTCTTCACCATCGTGGTCAAGAAAGAGCTGAGCTGGAAGGCGAGGCTCTCAATTTACCAGTTGATTTACACTCCTATCCTCACCTATGGTCATGAGCTTTGGGTAGTGACCATCGCAGATACAAGCGGCGGAAATGAGGTTCCTCTGTTGGGTATCCGGGCTTACGCTCAGGGACAGGGTGAAAAGTTCAAATATCCAGGAGGGACTCTGAGTAGAGCTGCTGCTCCTTTGCATTGAAAGGAGCCAGCAAAGGTGGTTCGACATCTGGTGAGGATGCCACCTGGTTGTCTACCTTGGGAGGTCTTCCAGGCATATTCAACTAGGAGGAGGCCCTGGGGAAGACCCAGGACATGCTGGAGGAATTATGGGCCTGATTTAGTAAAGGTTTACGTGTGTAAAAAAAAACAAAAAAACGTGCAAACACAGCACCTCCATCAAAAAAATGTGCATGCTGATTTACTAACAGTGCACACTGAGGATTGGGTCTTACAAATGCACAAAATAGTGAGTACTGTCCATTGAACACATTCGCCTTAATGAATATGCAATTTGGGGTGTATCCGCCAAAGTGTGCAAAATTGTGGGTGTTGAACATGCAAATAGGTGAGGTTTGCACACGCAACACAATTTATGAAGGCTGAAAGAAATTTCAGGGCTGAGATTGCATCTGTACTTTAACACATTTGAAACCTTGGTGCTAACTCACCCAGTATTGTGGCATCAGTGCAGACACAGATAATGTCCTCTCCAGTTATGTGAACATGAAGAGGATATATAAACACCAGAGTCAGTTCATGTGCTGTGAAAAAACACATCCGTCATGGGAATGCGCATTTGAAGATTGTCGCCTTAAACCCACAGTTTAATAATGACATTAATAATGATAATAATACATATGTTTATTCAGAATATCCTAGCTCACCACAGGATCTCCACTTTGTTAACAAATGTGTAAGAAAATTACTGAAATGTTTAAAACTGTTCCTCAAAGAAAGATTGGAAGGGATTTGCATATTTCTCCTTCTACGTTGCATAATATCATGAAATGATTCAAGGGACCTGGAGGAATTTCAGTGCATAAAGTGCAAGGGCGCAAAACTAAGCTGAACACCCA
This sequence comes from Chatrabus melanurus, assembly GCA_900302635.1. NCBI lineage: Eukaryota > Metazoa > Chordata > Actinopteri > Batrachoidiformes > Batrachoididae > Chatrabus > Chatrabus melanurus. Next base: position 1,009 of record OMMV01219649.1, on the reverse strand, counting down.
TGATCTCAGATCCCTCAGCCAGCACTGTGTCAAGAACCGTCAATCATCAATAGTTGGTATAACCACATGGGCAAAGGATTACTTTGGGAAACCTTTGCCAAGCACTACAACACAGAGTTACATTCACAAATGGCACTTAAAACTTTACTGGGCTTTGAGGCAGCTGGGTTGAATTACTACACAGTGGAAACTGTGTATTGTGGTCAGAGGAACCAGTATTCTATATCTTTTTTGGAAGAAATGGCTATTATGTGCTCTGGACCAAGGACAAAAAGGGCCATCCAGACTGTTATCAGCAACAAGCCCAAAAGCCAGGGTCTGTTATTGTATGGGGTTGTATCAGTGCCCTTGGAAAAGGTAATTTACACTTCTCTCTCTCTCTCTCTCTCTCTCTCTCTCTGTATATATTATTGGTATGTTAGTACCAATACACAGCAATGGCAGTAATGTGCCTATAGTGCAATACAAACAATTCACAGCAAAAACACCAGAAAAACTAAGCACTTGGCTATAAAAAGTAACTAGAAGTCTTATTCACTGGTTTCTCTATCCAACAAGCCTAAAAGCATGCCTAGAATCTGTCCCTAACATACTTTAATTATTGGTACGGTAGTACCAATACACAGGAATGGCACAGATGTGCCTATAGTGTAATACAAACAATTCACAGGAAAAACTCTAGAAAAACTGAGCGCCTGGGTATAAAAAAGTAACTACAAGTCTTATTCGCTGGTTTGTCTATCCAACGAGCCTAAAAGCATGCCTAGAAACCATCCCTAAGATACTTTAATAAACATTGAAAAAAGTCCAATTTCTCCATCTTCTTCTTTTTCTTCTTCTGCTTTGTCCAAGTGTAGCTCATCAATGGGTCACTTTCAGAAACTGTTTTTGGTGCAAATCCAAGCCAACGGTTCCTAGCTAGCTCCTTTTGCAATTAATTCGTAGATATTTGCACATTTTGAGTACATACAGGGGAGAAAACTTCTCTCCCGGCTTCAACAGTAGTGTT
>OMMV01219647.1:5097-16973 GCA_900302635.1 Chatrabus melanurus | reverse complement strand
GTGAGCATCTGTTACAGCCATACTAACAAGACAAAACAAAAAGCACAACAGCTAAACCACCATTCATAGTCCAGTGTTCACAATGACGGGATAGTTAAAAAGACAAGTCATTTTATACACACACACACACACGCACACACACGTGAGTGTGTGCGTGTGTGTGTGTCTGTGTATATACAACCCCAAATCAGAAAAGGTTGAACAGGATGGAAAATGTAAATGATGTAAGTGATTTTTACATTTAGTTTGACTTCTATTTCATTGCAGACAGTATGATTCCAAGATATTTCATGTTTTGAGTTGTCAACTTCATTTAATTTGTTAACACACATCCACTGGGCAGCACAGTGGCTTAGTGGTGAGCACTGCTGGCTTACACTGAGAAGGTCCCAGGTTCCCTTCCAAACTGGTCCTTTCTGTGTGGAGTTGGCATGTTCTCCCAGTCATGGCCTGGGTAGCCTCCAGGTGTTCCGGCTTCCGAAGACATGCCGGTTAGGTGAATTGGTGACTCCAAATTGACCGTAGGTGTGAGTAGGAGAGTAAATGTGTTTATTTGTCTTTATGTGTCAGCCCAGCGATTAACTGGCGGCCTGTCCAGGGTGTACCCTGCCTCTCGCCAATGACCGTTGGGATAGGCTCCAGCTCCCCTGTGACCCTTAACTGGAATAAGTGGGTGTAAAAAAATGGATAGATCACAGTTTGTGTTTTGTGTTCTCCGATAGGGCAGAAATGTAAAATGGATACAAAAAGAAAATCTCCAGGGGGAAATGTTGGTTTCATTTGTGATGGGAACAACAAATGGATAAATAACTCTCAAAGTCACATCATTTCTGTCCTTTTCCTCATGGTAACCCTAACTCCGCCCGTGACCCTTAACTGGACCAAGCGGGTTCAGAAAATTAGATAGAAGATACATTCATTCCTGCATTTAAGGCCTGCAACAAATTCCAAAAAAAGTTGGGACGCTAAAGCATTTCTCACTTTAATGTTGCCATTCCTTCTCACAACACTTAAAAGATGTTTTGGCATTAAGGATACCAAGCGATGAAATGTTTCAGGAGTTATTTTGTCCCATTCTTCCTGCAAACACGTCTTAAGGTGTGCCCCAGTATGGGGTTGTTGTTGTTGCATTTTTCATTTCCAAATTCTCCGCACATTCTCGATTTGAGATAGGTCAGGACGGCAGGCAGGCTAGTTCAGTACTCGTATCTTCTTCTTCTGCAGCCATGCCTTTGTCATGTGCAATTACCTTTGCCAAGCGCACTGACACAACCCTGTACCATGACAGACCTTGGCTTTTGGACTTGTTGCTGATAACAGTCTGGTTGGTCCTGTTTGTCTTTGGCCTGGCGCACAAGACATCCATTTCTTCCAAAAAAGATCTGGAATACTGATTCATCTAACCACCATACACGTTTCCACTGTGTGATGGTCCAACCCAGATGCCTCCAAGCCCAGAGAAGTTGATGCCACTTCTGGACAAGGTTAACATTAGGCTTCTTTTTTGCACAGTGAAGTTTTAAGTGGCCTTTGTGAATGTAACTCTGTATTGTAGTGCTTGACAAAGGTTTCCGAAAGTAATCCCTTGCCCAAGTGGTCGTATCAGCTTTTGATAAATGACAGTTCTTGATGCAGTGCCATCTGAGGGATCGGAGATTGCAGGTGTTCAGCTTGCGCCCTTGCGCTTTGCGCACAGAAATTCTTCCAGATTCCTTGAATTGTTTAATGATATTATGCACTGTAGAGGGAGACATATGCAAATACCTTCCAATCTTCCTTTGAGGAATATATATGTGTGTATACACATATATATTCCTCAAAGGAAGATACGAGAAGATGTGTATATATATATATATATATATACACACACACACACACACACACACACACACGCGCACACACACTAAAACATCACCATCAGCAATGAGGCTGGGCAACGGGGGCCTCCCCAATGTTGGGTGTGGTGGAATTTAAGTTGATTTTGAAATGTACTTTTATTTTGAAAGGCACTCAGGCAGCTTAACGTTAGTCTTAGGAAAGGTGAGTCACAACGCTTTTGTGAGAGCTGTATAATAAAGGCTCGGAGGTTAATAAGTGTAAACTCAGCCAGACATCCACTGAAAATGTCGTCAAACTGCACGATCGGGCCATTATTCCTTTTTTATCTCATGTCCGTTTTGGTACCTCTGAGGCTCTGTGCGCTGTTGTTTGTAGCACAGGCAGCGTTCTGTGTTAACGGCATTGGCTACAGCGCTGGTCACATCATCAGTGATGTCACTGTACAAAAAGTTCCCGGATATGGATCCAAGTTTAAAAAAAACTTTGGATTGCAGGAGATTATATGGATCCAAGTTTTACAAACTTTGGATTGGAGATTTAAATTGGATCCAATTCATAAATAAATTTAAATAATTGGCTGTGTATAAATGTATAGGATGGTAGATTCTGAAAACATAATCTCTTTTATTGTGTTTATTTGTAGGTCCATTTTCTCTCCATTGCAATTCTTCGCCTCGTTTCTTACTTTCACTTTCAGAAATAGCGCCTTTTGTGTTTTTCCGTCTTCTGTGTGTGAGTTTGACCAATCAGCATTGAGCCTTGCCCACGGCATTTCAGGGCCACTCAAAAGTACATATACCGCTGCAGGGACTTTCCTCACCCTGAAAAAGGTTCTGAAAAAAACAACCACTTTTCAGGGGCGCTCCCTGTGTTGGAGACACACGCAAAGTTGTCAGACCCTCTAAAATGGCCTGCAAGTTCCTGCGGTGGAAACTGGCCTACTTATTAATCTGTTCATATGGTTTTCTTGTCTGAGGCCATGAGTGCTCACAGAGCTAGGATATTGTTGATGGTTGACTTTTTGGGAATGAAGCCAGACTGCTCCCGATGCTGAGTGGCAAGAAGCTGAGACTGAATCCTGCTGAGAATGATCCATGCAAGTACCTTGCTTGGCAGAGAGAGCAGTGTAATACCTCTGTAGTGGTTGCAATCCAGGCGATCACACCTACCTTTCCAGAGAAGGACAAAGTCCTTTCTTCCAGTGTGTTGGGATAATATCTGTCTTCCAAATGGAGGCAAAGATTGCATGCAATGCCAGCAGAACAGCATTTCCACTGGTTAAAGGAGTTAAACCACAATACCAGTTATCCCTGCAGCTTTGCCTACCCATAGCTCTTTCACCACCTTGACAACTCACTGAAATTTGTGGTTCATAGCTAACTGGTGGATCACTCAACAGAACTTTGGCGCCATAGACGCCCAACATCCTGGAAAGAGGATACGCATTATACAACTGCTCAACGTAGCTGGCCCAGTGGGATAGTACAGCAGAGTCATCTGTCAAGACCATGCCATTACTTGCCATGACTGCAATGGGAAGAGGTGTAGGTTTAGAGAAACATTGTGTTTCAATTCCTCTGTAACCAGGACAAGGCTCACTGTACCACAGATGGTGTGTCACTTGCTCACAGGCATTTCTTTTCCAATGTCAATCTTTGCGAGGTAAATTACGGTGTCTGGAGTGCCAACCCCACCACCAACCCCCAAAACAGGAATCATCTGCAGGCTGAAGGAACGCCTGCAATCCCAGATGAAGTTTACTCTCATGCCCAGGACATTAAACTGATCATTCACAAGCTTAAAATCAAATCATGAATGCAGCAGGATGACCGACTCAAATGCAATGATGACCTGATCATATCCTTTAAAAATAAATACAACTAAAGCGTCTCCGCGACAGCACATCCTCTTGCTAACTGTTGGGTTCATGCGAATAGGACTCTATTTGCATTCCTCCTTACGCTGTCAGTCACAGTTTAGTTTTCCACTCCCATGTGCATTTTCAGGGGCTGCTGACTGAATTTCAATGCTGCTTTAATTATCCAATTTATTTAAAGCAGTGGCTGTCGAGAGAACCATGGATTCATGCCTACTAGGGTTTCAGAATGTCCATGAGATCTCTCAACAGTCGCCTAATCATGCCAAGGTCACTTTTGACATTACATTGCAATGAATGCACTTGTCTGTGACGGGCTGATGTTCAACACTGCACCACATGGTATTTTGATTAGCATAAAATTGCAATGCTGCTTTGTCCTAAAGCATTGGCCTGGTGATCATCGCAGTACTTTATTACAGACATCTGACATTACTATGGCAACACATGCAGTACAACACTGCTGCAAGGCAATTTGTTTTTTTGACAATGGAATATTTGTTAAAATAGTGACTTTTATGGGGATATTTGATCACGGTGTCTTGACTAGATGACTTACATCTTTACTGACAATAATCTCATTTGAGATTACAGCGTCTTTACACCTGCATAATAATGACAACAGTTCCGTTTGACATTTCTGCAGGTGTCCGACAGGTGTGATTATGTTTTTGTGAATGGCAAGGAGACTAAGGGCAAAGTGAAGATGATGGTGAACTTCACCTACAGCTACCTGAGTGCTCAGCTGGAACTGAACGTGTGGATCCCCCAACTCCCCCTCCAGATTGAGGTGTCCGACACAGAGCTGAGCCAGATCAAAAGCTGGAGGATACCCATAGTGACCTCCAAGAGGTGACATGCAAAACAATTCATTTGTTTAACACAGAAACTATTTGGTCAGACCGGATTTATCAAAACATCCTTTCCATGGAATAAAGAGTTTTCAATCCAAATCGTATCAGCGTAAGGATTTTGGGTTTGGATTCCATTATGTAATGCACTGCAGTAATTCAGTGTGATCCAATCAAGCAAAGAGGCCGTGTTGAGTGATTGGAGTGCACCGGGTCAAAGCATTTACCTAGTGACAGGTGTGACCTCTCTGTGTTTTTCTGATCGTATCCCAGACAGGGCTGGAACAGTGAAGAAGACAGAAAGGGGAAGGGCTGCATGCTGCAGCTCCAGCACGCCCTGGTGCGGGTGCTTACTCACTACATAGCAGAACAGGCGGACCCCCGGGACCCTAAGGCCTATTTCCTGGGCTCTGATTGGCAGGTGGATGTCACGAAGTTAGTTCGATACTTCATGAAGGTGGAGGACCCCCGTGTGGCAAGGCTGCAGGCGGGAAGGGTGCTGTCAGGAAGGGATCTCGGAACAACTGCCATCCAGGTAATCAAACAGAACCCCCACACAGATTAACTTCAACCCCAATTACCACAACATGCTGCTGTAATTCACGTCTTCTTATTTGTATTTGACATCTATAACCATTCAAATAACTGCCAGAAATGCCACAAAACAAATGGCAAGAACATAGTGACTGGATCGGACATGATAATTTCCTTTTTCAGCAGACTGGAACACCAACTTCACAAGTGTCAGCAAATGAAGAGACATTTAATTCTGATCTGAACCAGCTGTGACAAGGAGATACAGACACACTTGTTGAAGTACTCAGTCTAATTAATCTCATCCTAACCCCTGGGTATTGAAAACTGTCCAATGTCTGTATGTCTGCTCACATAACTCAAAAACAATTGCTCAGATCAAGGCCTGGGATGGGCTCTGTACACATATTCCTGAGCATCCATAGTTCTTGTGTTCTTTTATGGCTGACTGCACTTCACCACTACACTTTTTGTCACCCCTGTAGTGCAAAATCATTTTGAAACTTACACAGAAATGAGAAAAAGAAACTCATCTAGTGCCTTTTCACCTCCTTTGCTGGGTACTCATCATTCACACCCACTTCCATTTCTCTTCACTTGACCAGTTGTCCATCAGTGTTCTTTGTGTCATTGTGGTAGCCAGCTTCGTCATTTCAAAAATTGGCAGGTACACATCCCAAGAAAGCAGTTCCCCCAAAATCAGTGATGTTGTCCATACACCTTTGACCACAATAGGAGCTGTAATCATGTGTCTGTGTGAAGTAAAACCGACCATATCTTGAAAACTTGTCTCAGAGTAATAATGAATGAGCCTTGGCGAATTCTTTGGAATTACCCAGAGACTGTTAAATCCTGTGGGGTCGCTCCACTCGCCGGCGAATTTGAAGTTGTTTTTCTTAATATATCAGCAGTAGAATGTCGCAGAATCACAATTCAAACGGTTCCTGGAACTACAAATTCTCAGCTATCGTATACATCTTATCGCGAGATGATATGCCATTCACAGCCAATCCATCGAGCCTGAGAAGACCACATGGGTCCGCATCATCATTGTTTCTCTGAGCCTAACTGGCTGATGTTTGTGTTCGTCTGAATTCTGGGTGTAGTTTGGGTGTGAATTTGTAGTTTCACGAACCGTTTGAATGCTGATTTTGCAACATTCTGTTTAGGGTCATGGTGGGCTGGAGCTTCTCCCAGCGGTCACTGGGCGAGCGGCACGGTACACCTTGGACAGGCCGCCAGTCTATCGCAGGACAGACACATATATAGACAGACAAGCTCATTCACACGCTCACTCACACCTACGGCCAATTTAAAGTTTCCTTGTACAGTTGTCAGATCTAATATGCAAATATGGGGATTGACTTGCTTTTGGAGCCAGCCTCAAGTGGCCAATTAAGGAAATGCAGGTTTTAGCACTTCTGCATTGGCTTAATTTTTGGTCACCATTTTGGCAGTGCCCGAGTCCGCCTAACTCCCGGCCAACCGATGGGGTAAAGGGGTGAAATTGACAAAGAGCGCGAGCCAGACCGGCGTGACCTGGGTGGGTCAAATAAAGCCTGAACACGTCCACCTATCTCGACGTTACCGAGCTAGCTAAGGCTAACGACCCAGGTAAACTGGGTTCAGGTGATGATTAAAAGGTACTGTCAGTTTAGCTAGTTACCTAGTTATCGATACCTGCAAATTAGTGCTAACAATCCTAACATACAAATTAAATAATACTAAAATTTCACTCATTGAACATAATGAATGGAACAACTGACCACACAAAACACCATATGAACGCAGTTATTTTTATGAAATGGCCAGAAAGGAGCTAGCGGCTGTCCGTCTGTAGGGTAGCTGTCATTCAAATCAACCATGTACCGAATTATGCATAACTTTATGGCTTGATAAAATTTAAAACAATGGGTTGTATAAAAATTCACACCTCGTACAGTTTCAGAATGGGGAAACTAGCCATAAAGACCAAAACCATTTTTTGTATCAGGCTGTAAACAATGTTTATTTGTGCTGTAAATTTGAGCATTTTAACATGGGGTTCTGTGGGCACCAACTCGCTTTTGGAGCCAGCCTCAAGTGGCCATTCGAGGGACTACAGGTTTGGCACTTCCCTGTTGGATTTATTTTTCAGCACCAGAGGTTCCTGCTTGGTATCATCTGGACTTTAGACTTTTTCTCAAAGATTGTTTAACACTGAGAAAAGGAGACTTTTTAAATTTTTGTTTCTCCAATATATCTAAATAGCAGCGTACCCGGGTGACGCCAAGGTGTGAGATCTCATTGTGAATGCTTCTCCTCTGACAGTATGGTTGCTAGGCAACCCCCCATCCCACTCTGCTTTGATTAACACTCAGGCCTATAAGTATTTGGACACTGCCCCATCCCACTCTCCTCAACACACTGCTTTGATATACACACAGGTCCATAAGTATTTGGATCCCCCCTCCCGCTTATTAGGTGAATGATTGTTAGGCAACCAATAATTGTCTTTTAAGTGATCCACAGCATCAAAGACTGAAATGAGTCACATTGAAGCTATCTTTCTCACTGAACTCTGATCTACCTGACATAATCCAGATTGAAATGATTCTAGAGCTGGTGGACAGAAATCTGTTTCCATATTTGCTACATAAGTTATTTTGATGTTTCCAAGTGAGATTGAGTGGATCATCCATTAAGCAAGTACTACCTTCAGTGTGTCAAAGACACTAAAAGCCAAACTGCTGCAGTTGTGCAGGTAGGCATTTTGCAGAGAAGCTACTAACATTGGTGTGAAAGGCCTAGTCACACTATGACATTTGGGCCAGCAACTGGTGAATGAGGTGAAAGTGAGAGAAAAGGAGAGAAAAGTGGCAAAAATCACGTTCCCGGAGTTTGGTAGCGGATCTTAAATGCATCTCAGCCTTTCACAACATGTTTGTAGCAGAGGCACCCATTATCCAGCGCTCCATTATAACAAGCGGGATTGTTGCCAACGTGGAAACGTTTGGGAGAGGGGTTCGACACACCACTGTCCAGTGATTCTGAGCAGGTAGGAGAACCAACACCCACACGTTAGTCAGCAAACACGATCGCACCACTAACTCAAGCTTTTTGAAGGCTGTTTGCACCGGTACCACAGGCTAGCCAAGGCAAGGTATCTTATGTAGCCACAGGTACGTCGGCAAAATACCCGAAAAATTATAAACATGTTGAAAATTTTTGACGCAGTCATAGTGTGATTGGGCCTTAATGTAATTGCAAGTTGCTTTGGATGAAGGCATCTACTAAATGCATCAAAAAGGCAAAATAGAACTGATTGTCTATCTGAAATCTCCAGTTTTTCTTGTTTTGTTCTTTAATAGGTATTTTCTCCACTTTCTGACAAAGTATTGGCCAAGACGACAATCAAAGTCGTGGATGACAAAGTGACAATCACAGAGTTGGGCATCCAGCTCATAACAGGACTCTCTATGATTGTGCAGCTCAGTGCAGGAAACAACAGGGTCATCCTCGCTACCACAACCACACAGGAGGTTCTCCAGAGCCCCAAGCAGGTAACATTTTTAGTCTATTCCAATGCCACACACAAATATATGAAAAGAAAACACCTTTCTGCAAACAGTACCATTTTCTGTTTTCAGGAAGCTGTGGTCAGTGCCTGGGTGCAGTTCAGTGATGGCAACCAGACGCCACTGGATATTTATGATCCTGCATACTACCGGTTGACGGTGACATCTCTAGATCAGGATGTGGTAACAGTGCGGGGCACACCTCCAACTGTGGTGGCAGAGGGTGAGGGCGAGGGAGTTCTTATCAGAGTAGAGATGTCCATTTGTGAAGTTTGCCAGAAGTCCAAACGCAAAAGCACTGTGGCTGTGGGCAACGGCAACCTCAAGGTGACGTTTCAGGTGAACAGCAGGAACCCAGAGAGCAATGCCAGTAAAATCGACATCAGCACCACTAGCACCAATGGCATTAGTTATAGAGGGAACAGCAGCAGAGGGAACAGAGAGAACACCAGCAACTGCGGGAATGATAGTGCAGTGGTGGATAGTGAGCGCAAGCAAAGAAAACCATCCCAGAATCCTCCACCATGCCGCTCAAACTCAGAGAGAGAGGAAAATGCCATGCAGAATACTCCAACCACTATCAAATCTACAGAACGCAGCTTTATAACAAGTGGCAGCCTTGGAGGGGTAGGAAAAAATAGTTATTCAGGAAACCCCAGCAGTCCTACCAGCATGATGAACAGCCCCAGTGACAGCAGCAAAGCATACAGCACAAACAATATGATCGTGGAGGATGTGAGCAGTGTCGGCTTCACGAGCACTGTGAAAGCCCCTGGTAACCTGGTGAACTACAACAATCTCTCCACTAAGATTGAGGTGCCTGGGCAGGAAAGAGTGGAGGTGGAAATTGGTGGTGAAGAAATGCTGGCAAACAGGCCTCTCACCGACTTGGAGATTGGGATGTATGCTTTGTTGGGGGTTTTCTGCCTGGCCATCCTCGTATTCATGGTTAACTGCATCTCATATTTTGTTAAGTTCAAGCACAAGAAGCCTCCCTCTCATAGCCAGGAGCCAACCGGACACAGACACGACTGGGTGTGGCTCGGCACAGACGCTGAGCTGGTGATGAGTGTTCCAGGCAGCCCTGTCCAGCAAGACGCCCAGACTACAACTACTGTGATTGACATTGGGCCTGATAAGACTGCCTCACTCTCCAGGAGGCCCAGCTGCCTGGCCTCTGTTACAGACTCTCCCATTGGTTGTGTGGGTTCCCTGAGAAGCAGGTCTATGCCCACCGAGTCCGTTCACTCGCCCACCAGCAAGAGAAAGAGAGTCCATTTCACCACTTTCTCCACATTGGAACGCCAGCATTCACCAAATCTGCCCCTGCGGGAGAACGGCCACGGTATTCACTGGGTTGGAAAGGAAGACAGCTGTCAGGAAGAACGCCAGGTGCCCATCACAGAGCACGAGGACCAAATATAAGATAGAAACTGGTCAGATCTCAGACATGGCTTTGATCACCTCAATGCCTTTGTTAAGTTCAATAACTGTAAATACTGCGATTTGGAAATAACGCCCCACATCTCATGATCTTTCAATGCCTTTTTATAAGTACTGTATATTATTGTGAATATTAGAGTGTGGACATGTAGAGATGCTTCAGGTTGTTCACAAGATGGACTCTTAAAGCCACCAAACTGCATGTGAAGAGACTACTTTGCTAAACTGGTGCAGTCACATGTCGATACATGAAGCACAGCAAAGTAACCACAATAACAAATGCAGTATATCCATTACAACTAATTATGCAAATTTCAGTATGACTTATAGGTTTGACCAAAAATGTGGCTTTGGTTTAACATAACTGAATGAGTTTTCTTTCAGTATGCAAACCAAAAACGTCTTTGTAAATTTGTTCAACTTTATTTTCCATTAAAAATACCATTACCTTGAATATTGCTACATTCTTGATTTTTATAATAAAATAAATAAATAAATGGACTGCATTTCTATAGCGCTTTTCCATCTAGCAGATGCTCAAAGCGCTTTACAATGATGCCTCACATTTACTTCCCCAGCCAAGGCCATAATGCATGCACATAATGTGGATTTTTATAAAATCACTTTTTTGAAGCTGGTTCAGAAGTTGCATATGTTTAACTGTGGTAGGTACATCTATCTTCACGTGCATCCTTTTACAATCAAGTCAATATTTTGCCATTATTTTGAAAATTTTTATTTATCCCACATTATGTCCTCTCATATTAGTTTAAAAAGTATCTCATAAAATTTAAGATATGAGGCTTGTAACTTTCTTTTCTCCTGTAAATATGGTGTATGACTCGAATTACCCTGTGCTGGTAACGGCGCAGGGCTGAGACAGGAAAAATTTAAAGGAGTGGGTGAGTGAGTAATAGTCAGATGGCATAGCCAAACAATTATTCATTTTGTGAGAAAAACTTGAAATTTCTACCAGTTAGTACATACCGTAAGGTTTATATTCAGATTTGGAGGCAAGTTGGATTTGATTTATGAGGACCATGAGAAGTCAATGAATGATTAAAATTTAAAATCCTCCAATCATATTGAAACCTATACCACATTATCTGCCTGAAGATTCTAAAAAGGTATAGTTTGGACTATCTATGACTGAATGTTATGGAGTTATGGGGTAAAAACAGCAAAAATGGTGACCAAGGTCAATTTCAGTTTGTACAGAGATCAAAAGTTAAAAGTTGCTCCAATTTTGGTTAAAACTGATGTCAATTACTGGTTGAGCTAATATGGTTTTAAAAAAGGAATAGTTTGCACCACCTGTTATGCTTAGTAATCACGTTATGGGGTAACATATGTCATATGCCATAGTATCCAATGGACGTTGACCTTGTTTGACCATTACTTTGGAGACCAAGCATTCAACAGTCAAAACTATTCCATTTATTTATCCTATTAGCTCAACCAATAATTTGCATCACTTCTTACTAAAATGGAGCAACTTTAACTTTTGACCCCTGTACAAACTGAAATTGACCTTTGTCACCATTTTTGCTGTTTTTGTCCCATAACTCCATACCATTCAGTCATAGATAGTCCAAACTATACCTTTTTAGAATCTTTATGATCCGACAAATAATATGGTATATGTTTCAATATGATTGGAGGCTTTTTAAATTTTGACCCCTGTGTAATCCTTCATTGACCTCTCATGGTCCTCACAGGTCAAATCCAACTTAGAATAGAATGACTATTGTCAATGTACAGAATATACAACGAAAT
>OMMV01219642.1:0-10131 GCA_900302635.1 Chatrabus melanurus | reverse complement strand
GGAAAAAGTCATCAAAGCATCGAAAGAGGTGTCTGCTGGGGATATTGATCACATTATTCTGATCAATAACGCCGGTAAGAAGAAAAGCTGTTGGTTTAAAAAAAGAAAAAATTAAAATCCATATTATTAGACATAAATTTAATAATGATGATGGAACTATGATGATGTCCACATTTGAGATACTAATGAAAAACACAAGATTAGGTTTGTTTTAGAAGTAAAAATAGAAATCTGAACGACCAAACCACTAGTTAATTGATTACCAGCCTGTTGACTGCTGTCGCTTCAGTGTTCTGTTTTGATCATACATGTCGTGATATTTAATACTAGTCGCTACCGGCTAACAGCCGATTCTTCGAACTATAATGGGAACATATGTTTGACATATTTTGCAGGTTTTCTTTGGTGACAGTTTTTTTGTGCTTTTAAGTGTAGAAATCACTCATTAAAAGGATCATAAAAAAGGTCCAAGTCATTTACATGATAAAATGTTTCAATGCAAGAATGGCTGTGATAAAAATGTTACCTGCTGTTAATGTAGGAATGAATGAACGTTTTTTTTATGCCATAAAACAACAGTATTCTGTTGCACTATATATATATATATACACTAATATATTCAAGCTTTGTTGACTTTACATACACATAAGTTAAGTTGTTTTGGGGGATTTTTTTTGCACTACCTATATTAAAATATACCACAATATGTCATACAGGTGCATCTCAAAAAATGAGAATATCATGAAAAAGTAAAATATTTGTTTATGCGATGAAGCAATGACCGTCTTGTGGCTTACCCTCCTTGTGGACGGTGTCAATGGGTGTCTTCTGGACAACTGTTTAGTCAGCAGTCTTCCCCATGACTGTGGTTGTGTTACTGAACCAGCCTGAGAGATTCATGTTATTTATACTGCAGAAATGGTCAGTTACTCAAACTGGAAATGAAATATTCAAATATTTTGAGAGATGCATTTTCAAAAAAAAAATTTAATTTTTTTTTTTTAAGCTGTAGGCCGTATTAAAATAAAAAAAGCTTGAAACAGTTTGGTTTATATGTAATGAGTATAGAACATATAAAAGTTCCACTTTCTGAAGTACCTGACAAAAAAAACCAAACTTTTTCACGATATTCTAATTTCTTTTAGATGCACCTGTATATACACACCTTATCGTTATGTTGCTGTATTTTTGTTTTGCACTACATCAGACAACTTAAAAACAGTGTTGTCATTGATGTTCAATTTATTTATATAGTGCCAAATCACAACAGTCGCCCCAAGGCCCTTCACAGGGTCTAGCCTTACCCACCCCCTGAGCAAGCACAATGGCAACCCTGGTAAGGAAAAACTCCCATGTTTTAGGAAGAAACCTCAAGCAGACCAGACTCAGAGGGGGACCATCTGCTATGGTCATACTACCAATGACAATTAATAAATAAGACAAAGCACAGCAAAGAATTGTCAAACAAGCAGAGACAGGAGAAGTCAAAGTCCATGAGCCCATGTGGCCCAACTGTCAGCGACCCCCAGTCAAACCATGAGTTAGGGGCCGCAAGCCACCATGTGGAACGCAGCCGGGACCCTGCCGAGGGGGTCCACACTCAGTTGGGGCCATCACACAGCTATTGTTTGTATTGTTCAAATTTTTATTAAAAAAAAAATATGCCTCTTAATTTTTTGTCATTTTTTTGTCAGTTTGAAATTCTAGTATCGTGACAAACCTACTTTATTCATTTGTTTCTAACCAGCTGATTAAAGCAGTCACCGTCACAGAAACACAGTCTGTCCAATCTCCTCTCATAAATGAGCTTTGTCCTCTCTGTTGTTTTGTGTAACATGTCGGCAAATACTACAACTTATTCCGATGTCGGGATGACGTTTCATTCGGAGTGTTTCCACGCTCTGTTACATGGCGCAGTCTGCAAACATCAAGTTTGGAGTCTTACCTCCGTTAAATAAATCCATGTGGCACAGTGGAGCTTGCAGTGATGAAATGCATACAAAAATATATATTTTATACTTAATGTTTTTGACATTTAGAGAGATTTGAGAATAAAACAATGTGGCGTAAGTTGGAGTTAATAAAACTTTAAACTTGTGCTATATTTGGGTGTTTTCTTTCCTTCAGCAATGGGACTCAAAATTTTTACATGGGACTCACATTTTGTCACGTGACCAAGTCCCATGGACTCAGACATTACAAAAGTGATTGAGAACTCTGTGTATATGTATATATAAAAGGGACAGTGAAAAATAGCAATGCTGTAAAAACAAACATTTGTTGACTCCACTTGACTGAATCAAGTGAAGTCAACAAATTTTTTGACTTTTTTTTGTTATAAATATAACATAAATATAATTTTTGTTCTAAACATATAAAAGACCATGATTTTTCAGATGTTAACTGGCTTCATGGATGTGACTCGTGCTAGTACTAATATTTGTCTTAAAAAGCAGCATCTGCACTTAAAATGTACCAATATGAAAGTGTAAGATTTCAAGCTTAATATAATGTTTGCAGTACGTCTCCAGCTGTCATACTATTTGTCTAAACGCATGAATGTTAGAAGAATTGACGTCATTTGAGCCAGTTTTTCTAAGAATCGGCCACTTGTGCATTAGGGATGATATATGATGGTCTTGTATTTGCCTAAAATTTTTGTTGGTGAAAGATATGTCGATCAAAAGGTAAAATCCAACTTTTCAGGTCCCGGGACCCTTTGTTTTGTTTTTTGTTTTTTTTCTTAGTGTTGCTAGAAGGGTCAGTGATTCAGGGATGAGGAATGAGCATCAACCAAAATTCAGTTTTAACATGCAAAAATATCAATGTGCCGACGACAGCCCACATTCATTTTCACACATTTTCTACAATGTAAGGTATTCACAATATTTGAAATTTTTTGTGGGCAGTCCAGGGTGCGGCCTCTAGGGGGCACTGCAATATGCTATTTTAGCACTTACATTTAGGTGATGTTTTATACAATAACATGGCATCTTCTTTTCATAATTCACACAAAATTAGCATGGGATGTTGAGGGCGCAAGAGTATAGGTGGCGCTGTAGTCAGTGACAAAGTGAAATGTGGTGTTTTGGGAGGTCAAACTTCTCCACGCACCCTCATCAGAATTTGATGCAACCTTGTCTGGTAGGTCGCCCTGGATGTCTACTAACAGTGATATGGAGATTACTTTGGGGTTCTGCTGCATTAACCCTTTCCCACCATCATTCTCTAGGCGTGTGCGTGTGAACACAGAAACCGCAGACCCACTGTAAATGCAAGACCATGCACATGGGAAAAGGTATAATATTGTCTTTGACAAGGTTTTCCATGACATTTGAATGTCTGCTAACTGTCATCAGAAGACAACACTGGCTTCCTGCTACATAAACCCTTTTCAGTCCAAGTCAATAAGAAAGGGTTATGAGATTGAACTGTTATCTGTGCTGTCAGTGTCCTCGGGATGCTATTGGTAATGACGACACCATTTCCTTAGACTCACTCACTGTACACTCGGTAACCTACCACTTGAATTGGGTCACACATTCCCAACATGCACTTATTTACACTGTGCTAGCTTCCACCTGTTTCAAAAGTACTGGTAGCTAAACAGCCCAATAGAAAGGACTGCCAAACACTTCTGTTCATTGTTACCTCAGTTTTTCCATATAGAAATGAGATTGTTTTAATCCAAACAATCTTGTTTTTTTGTTTTTGTAGCAGATGAATGTGGTTGTAGTTTTTCAGCCCTTTGGCCTTAAACGGTTAAAGTAATCTTAAAACTCTTTTACGTTCTACTGTTTATCATTATTTTATTGTTTTATCTTATTTTAATGATATCTGTTGTTTTATGTTTGTTTGCATTTGACATTTCATATTAACTGTTTTCTGGTTGATGTTTTATGTTAAGCACTCTGCAAATGCTTCTACTTAAAGAAATAATTTATATAGCACTTTTTCTTATATTATATTAGAATCAGGAATAGTAATGTAACACTAAATATGTTACGTCTTATAAATTTGATTGACTACCTTGTAATGATGTTTCTTATTGCTCTAAGATTTTTTTTCTTTAAGTATCTGCTGTATTTTGGTGGAATTAAAACCTGCAGAGACCATGAATGAAATTGTTGTTTGAGGGATATATTTGAAAACCCTGTTTGAAATGACAGCAGCTGTTGTGTAAGACTTACGTCCAGGTATGGCCTGTGTATTTACACTACATATTGGTCCTTCTTATCTTATCTCCATGGACTCTGAACAGAAGGCAAAAGGCTGTGGCCAGTTCCAAAAACAAAAAACAATTTCAGTTCAATAAACTCAAGAAGTCACTTGGATGAGTGGGAAAAAATGTCTTAAAGACTGAACAATTTGCTTTCGAGTAAATTTCAAGATATTCATTCACTGACCGCCTGTGGGTGGGCGTCTCAGAACCTGAGCAACAGTAACGATCTCCAGCGCCTCTGTGAATTCCAGAGCTGTTGGGATTCTTCATTCAGATGTTGTGGACAGCACGTTTACATACACCTTTGCTAAAAACTTTCAACTCATTTTCTTCCACTGTACATTAATTGAAGACCCTTTGGCTGTGTTTTAGGGTCTAAGTGCCTTATTCCATTTAAGAACAGTCAAAAACTAATTAAAACATCTGGAGCACAAGTTTAGATCTCAAGTCATGTTCTTTCTTAGGAGACGTCTTCAACAGAATCCTGGTACCACAAGAAACTCTACAGTCCTCTACAGGCCCTGAGGTCCATTGGTGCTTATCCTGTAATGTAAAACGGATGAGAGTCTATGCCTCCCCCCAGACGGGATGCCAGTCTATCAGAGGTTACTTCCCCAGCCAAGGCCAGTACCCATTTGCAGCTGGGTGGACTAAGACAATGCAGCTGAAGTGTCTTTTCCAAGGAGACAGACAGGTGAATCAAACCCAGGCCTACATATAGGTTGTCCACCTCCTATCTCACTGAACTACCTGCTCAGGAGATGAGACATCTAACCGTATTTAATAAAATATTGGCATTAGCAATATGTCCAGAATGATCTGGGTTGAAGAATTATGGTTTCGTTGGGCAAAAAACCCCAAAACAAACAAACCTTCCCATCAGACTCAGACTAACCTGTTGTGATACTTCAAAGATGGGAACTGATCAGGGGTTGAGTTTCTGCACTATTGTTGTTGCTTTATATTATTGCATTAATGGAAACATGTTAGGGTTATGTGGACTTATCCAGTGACTCCTCCTTATGTCTCCTAGCGAATCTGGGTGATGTGTCACGCTACTTCACAAGCTTTACAAACATGGCCGAGGTGGACTCCTATCTGTCGTTCAATGTCAGCTCCTGCCTGTGCCTCACTGCCGGCGTGCTGCAGGCGTTTCCACAGCGTCCTGGTATGCGCCGCACCGTGGTCAACGTCACCTCATTGTGTGGAATAAAGCCTTACCGCACCTGGGTGCTTTACTGCACCGCCAAGGCTGCCCGCGAGATGATGTTCAGGGTGCTGGCAGAGGAGCAGCCAGACATCCGGGTGTTGAACTACGCTCCAGGTAAGGAACCGTCCTGAAACTGAAGTCAAGTCTCGGGACTTAGGCGTGAGACCAAATATGTTGAATTTCATGGCACAAAGTGAAGACGAGAGAAGTGCCTCTGTGTCCACCTTATTCTTCCAACAATCAACAAAGTGCTGTTATGATTCTGTATTTTCTGTTCCCCCACTGGCAGTTAGTGTTACTGCACCGTTACCTGAAAGACATGGATTCACTGTCCACATACAGAAACTGCCATATTCTATTAATCCACTCTGGACGGTGTTTTCAAACAGCACCGGTTTGGGTTGAAGAAAACGGCGAATTCGTGTGGATGAAAGGCCAAAACAGATCGTTAATTAGCTGTTTTCCTGTGAAAACGTAGCAGTGTTGACAAGGCCTGATACAGCGCTGTGTGAGAGGGGGAGAGGCTACAGCAGAGTGGCAGAAGCCAGTGTATGCTTCTTTTGACAATATCTTTTGTATTTCTTATCCAAACAATTTCAAACTTTGTATTGCACTCCCTCGTGCCCTTAGCAACAACCCTGCCAAGTTTGAAGTCAGTCGAATGAATGGTTCAAGAGATGTATGAGGAAAAGTCAGACAGATGTTTGCTGCATAGATAGAGGGATGGATGAAACATTGCTGAAGTAAAACTTACTGCCACACCCAATGCAATACTCCCCCAAGTGGCTAAATAAAATAACAGCAAATAAACCTAACCTAAATGTGGCTAGAAATGGCTCAGACAAATCCCATTCTATTGCACTCACATTTTACACTTAAAGGTAATGACCAGTGTTCGATGGCGTTGCCAGGTGTTTGCAATGCATGTATCTGTGTGAGTCTGTATCTAAGACTGTGTGAGCACATGTGTGCGTGCCTAAGTATTTAAGGCCCAGTCACACTATGACGTTTACCTCAGCGGTTGGTGAACGCGGTGAAAGGGAGAGAAAGGTGGCCAAATGTCAGCAAAAATCACATTCCTGGAGTTTGGTACTGAACCTCAAATGTAGCATGGCATTCCACAATGTGATGCTAGTGGAGGCCAGGAGAGGCGGGCGTTAGCCTGCACTCTATTAGAACAAGCGGGACCTTTGCCAACGTTCGACACACCACTGTCCAGTGATTCTGAGCAGGCAGGGCGAAGCAGCACCCAGCACAGACAATCGCACCAGTAACTTCAGCTAACGGATGCTACTGGAAGCTAACGGAGGCAACCTTGGTCGTAGCGGAGATGAATTTTCTCTACCAGTCTCCAACGAAATCACGGGTACGTCAGCAATTGCTGAAAAATTTTCAACATGTTAAAAATTTTGGACGCGGTTGCCGTTCATCTGCGAACACCAGCGAAGGCCAACAGGGGCTACCGGAGGCTAACGATCACTGACGTTTGCAAATACGTTCACATACGTTGGGCCGAACGCCTAGGTGTGACTGCACCTTTAGTAGGTTTACAAAGCATTTACACTATATAGACAAAAGTATTGGGACGCCTGCCATTGCACCAACAGGGACTTCAGTGTTCCATTCTAAATCCATAGGCATTAATATGGAGCTTGTCTTTAAAGCTGTAACGGCTTCCAGTCTTTTGGGAAGGATTTCCACAACATTATGAAGTGTCTGTGGAAATTTCTGCCCATACATTCAGAAGAGTATTTGTGAGGTCAGATACTAATGTTGGACAAGAAGGCCTGGCTCACAGTGTCTGCTGTAGTTCATCCCAAAGGTGTTTGATGATGTAGAGACGACTGTTTTCTGTGAGCCAGTCAGGTTCTCCAACACCAAAGTCACTTCAACATGTCTTTATGGACCTTGCTTCGTGGACCGTGTACAGTCATGCTGGTAGAGGGATAATGTCATTATGGTTGTTTTTCAGGGGTTGGGCTTGTGTTGGTGAAGGAAAATCTTAATGCTTCAGTATAACAAGAAGCAGTGCTTAAGGCCCTGCAGGTGGGATGTCCCAGGGTGGAAGAAAAACAAATCAACCTTTTTTTCACACAAACGAAACAATCTTTTTTTTATATTTTTATTACTCAGTAAATATACAATAACTTTCATATGAGCCAAACATCAACTCTCTATCATAAGAAGTTCCTGAGATATTAAAGACATCATTTTCTCTAGCAACCATGGTTACCATAGCAACCAAATAAAAAAAAATCAAGAAAGCCCTTCCAAAGAACTTTCATATGAGCCAAATATCAAATGTCTATCATAAGTAGTTCCTGAGATATGACGTAAGTACAGAAAGGTCACTTGGTGGGACGTCATAACAGACAGACAGACACGGGGGTCAGGCTCCCGGTGGAGTATCGCTAGGTGGTCTGTCCATTTCATGGGACATCCCACAATAATTATAATGATGTACCTTCAACATTTCTTTATAGACTAAATGAAATGGCACGAAAGTAATGTGGACATTTTTAAGGAGGGCGGATGAATTTCAACCAGGAGAGAAGCAGTAAATAAAGATAAATGTTTATTATAAACAGAACAGTTTGGGATGTGACGATTACTGCTGCCTGTCTTTTAAAGACTAAAGTATGTTTGGTACACTCGTATTTAATTTGCTCTTTATGGTTTTTTGTCCAGCACACTAGTCATGTGATGATAAACTCCAAGATGAAATAGATTTTTTTATTTAATTTAATAATTTAATTTAATTACCATCCTCAGTGATTATGTCATTGCTTTTAATGTTGTAATGACTACAGAGTAACTACAAAAATATGAATTTGGCTATTTTAGTGATCGTGAATGTTATGAAATTCTACACAATAGGGGCAGGGCTTCTTCTACAAGATTGTCTTGACTGAACTTTCAGTTCATAATATACATGTTTAACTATTCATTCATTTAATGTTAAAATATAAAATGAAACTGCTCTTTCAAATAAAAGTGTCGGTATTATTTTGAGGAGCAGCAGCAGGTGTGGGTTTGCAGAGAAGACAGGACGAGCTGTACTGCCAGGACACTTAATCAGAAGAAGGTTACATTTCAGCAGATCTTAGATATGTTGAATTCTATTTGTCTCCAGAAACGTAGCTACATGGTGTTGTTCTGCTTTGTTTTGATAACATTTTTATGTTTTCTTTTAAAATGATATTAGAATTATGATATAAAGAAACTATGGCATGCACAGTCAGACAACTATTCATCCACAAACAAGGTTGTTGATTAATACCATACTGCACCAAAAAAGAAAAAAAAAAAGGGCGTGACCAAATCATGTTATGGTGCAACCAAATGAGAAAGCTGGTAGCACCAGTGCAGCCAGTGGGAAAGTTAGTCTGGAGCCCTGATATGTTGCTCCAAAATCTCAATGTACTTTTCTGCAATAATGCTGCATCACAGAACTGTAAATTACTTTTGCCAAGGCCACTGACCCCATACCATGACAGACACTGGCTTTTGGACTTGTTGGTGATAACAGTCTGGATGGTCCTTTTTATCTTTGGTCTAGAGCACATAGCGTCCATTTCTTCCAAAAAAGATTTGGAATACTGATTCTTCTGACCACAATTCACATTTCCACTGTGTGATGGTCCAACCCAGATGACTCTGAGCCCAGAGAAGTCGACACCGCTTCTGGACAAGGTTAACATAAGGCTGCTTTTTTTTGCACAGTAAAGTTTTAAGTGACTGTAACTCTGTATTGTAGTGCTTGACAAAGGTTTCCCAAAGTAATCCCTTGTGCATGTGGTTATATCAGCTATTGATGAATGACTGTTCTTGATGCAGTGCCTTCTGAGGGATCGGAGATCACACAGGTGTTCACACTGAAATTCCTCCAGATTCCTTGAATTGTTTGATAATATGCACTGTAGAGGGAGAAATATACCAATCTCTCCCAATCGTTCTTTGTTGAACATTGTTTTTAAACATTTCAATAATTTTCTTATGCATTTATTGATGAACTGGAGATCCTCTGCCCATCTTTGCTTCTCAAAGACTCAAAATTTTTCATGGATACTGCTTTTGTACCAAATCATGATTACAATCTCCTGTTGACATTACCTGTTTGAAATAACATTATTTAATTAATTATTATTTTTATCTCAAGGCTCATTACTATTCCTAAATTGCCCTGTCCCAACTTTTTTTGGACTGTGTTGCAGGCCTTAAATGCAGGAATGGATGTATATTAACAAATGAAATGAAGTTGACCACATGAAATATCTTTGGTTCATACTGTCTGCAATGAAACAGAAGTCAAAGTAAACGTAAGAATCTAATTGGTTGTGATTGGTTGCAATTGGTTGTGGTATTTATTTATTTTTTCCATTTTCCATATTGTCCTAACTTTATGATTTGGGCTTGTATTTTTGATACAGTGAATATTTTTTGTTGGAGAGTGGTAAGACCAACAATGTTGTACAGAGCTGAGACATGAGGACAGAAGGGAGTGTGGTGCAGCAAAGCTATGAGATGTATCTAAAAAAAAAAAAAAAAAAAAAAAGGAACAATATGGGAAGTGAAAGTTTATGGAGTCTATAAATGAAAATAAATGGAGAACATTTCATTTTCTGCTGTTTTTCTGGGTCTGGTTCGCAGTGGCAGCAGACAAAGCAGCTTGGCCCACACTTCCCTATCCTTGGCCAAG
>OMMV01219638.1:0-10679 GCA_900302635.1 Chatrabus melanurus | reverse complement strand
CCATCAGATTCCAAGAACACAAGATGAGATGTTACTATCCTTTGTGCAAGCACTTCCAAGAGTTCATGAACAGTGAGCCTGGTGAAATTTTGGGATCGCATCGTCAGTAGTGTACCTTTGGTTCCTTGAGTGTTTTGGCCTTTCACACTATACACTCTCCCCAAAGGCGGCCAGCGACAGGGTGATCAATCCTATGCTTGCGTCCCATGCCCAATTAGTCATAGATTGTTGTTGATAGACAACATCCCATGGGACTATGCATGGCAGGGGCGTCCTTCTCCCTGAGTCAAGCATTGTTGACCGCATACCTCCATGCCCTCTCACTTCGGGGCCCAGCTGGGGTCTTTCCTCTTCATCCAGAGCCACTGACTGCTGCTCTCTGCCGCCTCCGATACAGTTCTTATTGCCAAACGCTGGCTCTGGCCCTTAATTCCCAGGTCTCTAAGCAGTCTGGTTGTAGATGTTGCAACAAAACCTCTGCAGCCCACCTCCACTGGTCGGACTTCTGTGTTCCAGCCATGATGCCGTGCTTCGGCAGCTAGATCGGCATAGCGCAGATGTTTTCGCTCATAAGCCTCACAAGCTTCTTCTATTCTTCTAGATTAAAGGTTAAGTCATTATTAGGATGTCCCATACAAATGTTTTTGGTCCTCGAGCCATTTAAATTCGGAGTTAGACAGTGATACTTTGAAAATCTCTTTTAAGTATGTCTTTTTCATATTTAATAATGGTATACATACAGCACAGTCATATGCTTCTATTCACTCAAAACAGCTCTTTCAATATTTTTGACAGCTGAATAATTGCACTGAGAAAATATAGCAGCATCACCTCATTCTTTTTTTCTCAATGGCAGTGACAGGGTCGGCTCCATCATTCTCCGCTCTTAAATAAAGCATGCAAACTCACCTGTAGCTTTATATTTGGTGACAAATTGCACCCTGTACAACTTTCACTGTTGCAGCCTAATCAGCAACAGTGAGGATTTTTTTCTCTCCCTCTCTCAAACTCGCACTGTATTCACATCTCCGCCTCACACATTGATTTGAACTCTGAACAAAACATTCAAGTAGATGTGCAACTCTAAAGTGTAGCAACAGTATACAAATGTGGTGCAGTTGAGAGATTAAGATGAAAAAGTTGCTGCACTCTGTAGCTGGAGAGCAGCTAAGGATACTCTCTGCTCCCTCATTCTTAGTATTGCGTTCAACAGGACTTGTTGTGGCCTACAAAGAAAACAAAGGGCTGGAAATGGGTCAGGCTTCATGAAGCCAATACCCAATCCTGCAGAAAAAAGGTATAATTGACTCCCAACACGGATCCTGCAGATTAGTTCAGTTGAGGACAACCCTATTTGGCGATTAAGGCTCTCAGTCATCCAGGTAGCAGACATATAAAAGTGTATGCTGAAGCAACTGGACTTCACATTTACTTTTTAAAAGGTTTAGGTACTCATCCTAGTGACACCTTCTTTTAATTTTCTTGTAAATCACACAAAAAGAAAATGAAACTAAATTACGTTATTCTCAGGCTGCAGTATAATTAGGGAATAGCAACACAAATTTTATCTGTGTGGTCTTGCAGAATGAGGGTTGGGCAGTAACGGAATACATGTAATCAGGATTACACAATCAGATTACAAAAAAGTAATTATAATTAAACCAGTTTACATTGGAAACGTGTAGTCAGATTATAGTTACATGTCAAGGATTATTTGATTACATTTTGGTGATTTTTAAATTATGAAACTTTTTCAATGATACAATGCTAGTAACTTATCAACTAGAAGTAAACTACAAGCAGCTATACTCGTGGAGCGACGAGAGGTCAATCTTCAACCAATATTCTGTCTTTTTTTTTTTTTAAGAGTAATTGCAATACTAGCAAGTAGAAGAAGAAAATCCCCACAAGAGGGAAGACTCAAGCAGCAGCAGTCTGTCCATGCCACCTGGAAAAAAACAGCTTTTGATTCCTGGCAATATCATCATTTTGAGTTTAAAAATGTGCATCACAAGAACATAAACATTGAGTGCAATTTGTATCATTTGTTTTGAGAAAAAATACATAATTTTCCGATATGTAACTGAAAGAGATATGCTTTGAGATACTTTGTTTAAATTTATAATTTGTTATGCGATAAAGAGAAAAAAAAAGAATATTTGTGGTTGTGTCCATTTGTTTTAGTATGATGTGCATCATTTTCAGTAACTGAAGATTTTGAAGTAATCCAAAAGTATTCAGATTACGTTCCTTTGTTGTAATCCAGTGGATTATGTTACTAGTTACAAAAATGGCCATCTAATTTGTATTCAGTAAGCGATTACATTCCAAAGTAATCTGACCCAACTCTGAGCAGAATGGATGTGACTAAAGCGTGGCGATGTAGGCTTTTGCTGCAGGTTTTGTTTTCATTGCGTAGCTAATCTTAGAAATAACTTAAAATCACCTTTGTAAAATTATGATTAGTAGGAACCTAACATTACCAAATGAATACATTGTTTGCTAGCAAACCATCGCGGGAAGCTTGCTACAAGCTAGCTGACTTGTATAGATCGGGCTAGGCAACCTAGTTTGTAGGGGTGTAAATCACAAATTTCATCATGATACGATATTATATCGATTCTTTGGTCAACGATACAATATTTGGTGATATCATAAAGTCTGCTACAATTCTATTCAATTCATGGGCCTGCAATGAATATGAAGTGATAGCATATGCCCATTATTTGCCTGGTGCTAGGCTGCCACCACAGTCTGAATGTTTAGGAAAGAGCTGCTGCATGGACAGAAATGCTGACACTGATGTGCCCTGGGGATTTCAAAATAAAAGCATGATCATACAGATCGATGTTTTCACTTTGCATCGAATATATTGGATCGTTGATTGTTCAATCAATCCAGATCGATATATTGTTACACCCCTACTAGCTTGCTAGTTAATGCATGTGCTACCTGGTTAATTTAATACAGTGTATTTGTTCTGTGTCTTACAACTGCCTCCATGTTATGTCTGTGTGTTTTTGAACAGTTCACACTCCAGTAAAGCAGGATTTTATAGAATCTTTGATACAAATTGCTAATATGTTGGCTGCCACCATTTCCAACACTGCTTAGTTCTGTTGCCTCAAATGTCAATAGTATCATCATGGCTTGTTATTGGGTGTTGATACACATTTGTTTGTCTCAGTTGTTGAAGATGAACTCAATACAAATTATTTGCAAAGATCTACCATCTTTTGGCTGCTCCCGTTCGCTCTGGGTCACCAGAGTAGATCCAGTATGGATCTGAATCTTGATTCAGCACACGTTATACTCTGGATGCCCCTGAATTCAATTCAGTTTATTTCTACAATGCCAAATCATAACATAAGTCACACAAAAGCGCTATACACTAGGAAGGTTTAAACCTCATCCGACCCGTGAGCAAGCACATTGGCAACGGTGGAAAGGCAAACTCCCTCAGATGTACTTTTCAGAAAATACCTCAAGCAGACCAGACTCAGTGTAGTCACCATCTGCTTTGGCCATATTAACAAATAAAACAAAAGCACAACACAGAATTGTCAGAATATACTATATAAATGTTCCAGCTAATCATTCATACACAGTCCAGTATTCACAATGAGGGATGGCTGAAGGATATCCAAGACACGAAAACCAGTGTCCCGTTCAAACAGACCACACTAGTAAATCAGTGACTTCATTGAATTAGAACATTCCCCTGTTCTCACCCAACCCACAAATTCAACCCCAAGTTCAGTGACCTCCTGATGCAAGTCCAGATTTACAAGGAGGATGGGCATGGGTGCGCTTGAACCCAGGACCTTCTTGCTGTGAAGTGCTACCCACATGCAAATATTGTTGCTATATATATATATATATATATAGTGGAGCATTGAGAATTTAGTTTAATTTAATTCATATTTGCTACTAAAATGATAATGTGACTGCCTCGTTATGTTGGGCAGGGTATTGCAAAAGGTCAGGAGACGCTAAATAATGCAAAAGAAGGGTCATGCTAGGTTAATGCTTCACACAGATGCAACAATGAACATGGCGACAAAATGGGTTGGTTGGACTGTTGCATTTAGGGGTTGCTCGCTCTCTGTGAATTTTTTTTTTTTTTTGTGGGTTTGAGAGCCAATTTATATCCAAGAGAGCGTGAGAAAGACCAAAAATATGTTGAACTACTTTGATGAGTGAGTGGCAGAGAAGGTGATAAATTACCACAAGTTCCTACTTCTATTTATGGGTGAATTTAAGAACAGCTTTGTCCTCCAGTGCTGATGAATATCCTGCCATTGAGTTGCAGTCTACATGTGTGACCTCATGAAACCCCCCGAAGTACCCTTCCTACAGGGAACATTTAAGGTCATTTTGAAATTTTCATTATGCCGTCCTTTAATATTCTCAGTATTATATGAGATGCCTCCCATGTGTTAGTGTTGCACAGCACCACTAATATATCACCGTGCCCACCCAGCATACTCACAACTACACAAATACACACACCTGGCTAATTTAGTCCTGCTTTGGCCCTCTGAGAAATCTTTATATAAATAAATTACTTCGGGCCTTAATAACAATAATTGATGTGTCAGTGCAATAAGATGTGAGGTTAACAACCTGCAGATGCAGGTTGCGGCTGCACGCTCCTGCTCCTCGGCTCCTTGTGGGCAGGAAAACCCAGCTGGTCATGGTTGGCTCGACACAGCAAACCCCTTCGAAGCACATGGTGCAGAGCAGACGGACAACTCTGCAGGACGCAGACAGCACACAAACACATTACACGACGGACTCAGCGGCGCACAGGCGACCCTGCAGCCGCACCGACTTCTCATTGAAATCCTGCCGGGTTTTCAATCTCAAGGTGAGACAAACCACTTCAGCCACAGCTGATGGGTGATTAGATAGTAATGTGAGCTGTGCACGTTGCAACAACCGGATCAAACTGGTGTTGGAGGGTCTTCCTGCCAGATCGTGAGATGCTGTTGGGTCCTCCTCAGTGTGTCTGTCCTTTAAGGTGGACAGCATGCATTATAAAGGAAGTACATGACTGCTAAAAGGTCCTCAGCCTGATAAATTATGCAGCAGTGGAATAATCTGTCATACCTGTGCTCAGGCCAGTGTGGTACTCAGTCACTTAGGCTCCATTTACACCTGACATTGAAATGCGTCTCATATCCAGTGTTGAGGACGCCAGTGGCTGGAGAAGGCCATGGGGATGGCTACGTGTCACATGGCTGCAGCAGATAGATGGTTATTTTGGAGATGTGGGGATGGACCAGTTGTCTGCTTGGGTGGTTGCCATCCAGGACCCAAGGCAATTCTGTGCTGTTGTGGATGCGGTGAAGCGTGGCACTAGCGCATGCTCCCAGACTGGACTTGACATTTACACCAAGTATTAAAATGTGTTTTATATCCAGATTGTATCCAGATAATGATTTTAACCTGATTACGTTAAGTACCTATTAATGCATGGATTCATTGCATATCAGACCGGTTTGCAGGACCGCGAGTTATGCTGCGGTCCTGCAAACTGGTCTGATATGCAATGAATCCGTGCAGTAATATGCTTATTCAACACTGGATTAACTTCTCACTGATATTTACTGAAAGTAATATAGCGAACCCAATTGTTTTCTAATATTTTATTCACGAGACCAGTCATGAAGAATACATGTGAATAAACCAGACCTTCTGAATTCTTCCAAGTTAACATCCATAAAATCGTCCTCCATCAGTTTTTCAAAATACAATATAGAATTCACCAAGGCTTCTGACATATTTTGTGAATAATACTGGAGACAAACTTGCGGAAACACAGGCGTCTGCTGCCGTCTGCTTCATCCGCTTGGCAAATGTTTATTGTGAATGCGCATGTGCGCCAATCTGCAATCGTGTCACATGGCAATCATTATTGCTGCCGGTATCAGTTGGGGTGAGCCATCTGATATTCACGCCAGGAATCAACGATTACAGGCAGGCCTCATCCAGTCATGATGCCGTGGAATATCAGACCAGCGTTGAATAAAGTGTGTTTCAGGTCCAAATTGTATCTAGATATGATGTTAACCTTATTGTATTTACACTTGGAATTAAATTGTGTCTCGAATCCAGATTGTATGCAGATAATGATTTTATCCTGATTACATTTACGTGTGGCATTAAAATGTGTCTCCAATGTGTCTTTCAGTGTGACCACATTGAAAACCGACCGGTCTTTCCATTTCATGTCATTCCTCTTCTGGTTTGTGCGGGTCCAAAAAAAGACAGTTGCCAATCCACAAATGGCTGCGCACTGCACAACAGTGTTTTCTTGAAGCCATTTTCAACAGCAGGAATGCTGAAAATGAAAGCGGAGGAGATTGCAGATTTATGCAACTGTGGCCAGTGTTACCACTGTCCAGAGGACTATCTGTTTGCGGGAGTGCACATACTGTATGACCCGTCAACCTTTTTCCTTTATTTAGGATAGACTGTTATGGTGTTATGCAGAAGAGACATGGAATTGTACTCAGAAATTACAGTGGTGAAGAGGGTCGCGGTGACCATTTGGTACCACCCACATAGTTGTATGTGGATTTGAATCACATTTCCACTGCTGTTCAATGTAGTCACAGCAAGTCCCTGACCCGCTCCGCAGGTGGTTTGGCCGACTGGACTACAATCCATCCACAATGAGTTTTTGTGCATTTACACCTGTACTTTGATGTGGTCAAGCACGATCTGATTGCAATCTGATCACTGAAAATGAATTTCAATGCTCGTGTAAATGGAGTATATAACTGTTGCTAGATTGTGTGAGTTACCATATTATTCCGATCATAAGATGCCCTAATTATAAGACAGCCCTTTTCTAAGACATGTCTTTTTTAAATAGAAAATGCTTTTATTTGAAAATAATGGT
The DNA here is from genome assembly GCA_900302635.1 of Chatrabus melanurus. Classification (NCBI taxonomy): domain Eukaryota; kingdom Metazoa; phylum Chordata; class Actinopteri; order Batrachoidiformes; family Batrachoididae; genus Chatrabus; species Chatrabus melanurus. Next base: position 3,769 of record OMMV01219638.1, on the reverse strand, counting down.
AATAAAATCACATTTTATGGGCAGCTCCTCATTTCATTTTTCTACCATGAACTGACAATTTCAAGATGGTCTTTTTGTGGACTCTAGCATCTAACATTACACTGTGTCAAGCTGCATTTTATGGCTGCTTGAGAGTAGTTTGATGACTCTGTGGTGGGTCGCTTCAGTCTTAAAGGGCACATTTGTTTCATATGTATTTGGCACCATCTATTATTGCAGATGTTTTTGACATGTAAAAGTCTAGACCCTGAATATAAGACCATCCCATTTTTTTTCAGATGAATTTCCAAGAAAAAACACCATCTTATAATCGAAACAATACGGTGTTATTGCTTGGTTAATAATTTAATGTTATGTATGATTTGCCTATGTACGCATCCCCTTGATGGTGATTACGCCCCATTTAGACACTTCATATTATGTCTGAGAAAAGATTTATGATAACAGAGAGGTGTGCTGTGTTTGTTACCCAAAGTGACACTGACAATAAAAAGTATTTTAGTTGTGTACATTAGAGTTCCAACCAGACTGAAAAACAGGCTTTCCTATTTTGCAAACCATTGTTAGATTATTTAAAAGTGTCCTACTGGCTTGGCGAGTGTCTGCACAAACCACTGCAGCTCCTGGCATGCTTCTCTCTACGTAATTTATTCTGCTTTTTTACACAAAATATCTGACAACCAGGAACTCGTACATATAGTGCAAAATCTATGTATTTCTGGCACAAAAGCTGTCTGCAATTAATCAAAACCTGTTTCATCTATGAGAGCAGACGCTGTGAGGCGTTTTCTCACAGATGAAACATTAAGGCTGTGAATACATCCACGCACACGCCTCCACTCTGAAATTAAACAATTTAGCCTCCACGCTCAGGATTTTCAGTTACGACAGAAAGGATGTGATCACGAGGATAACGCTGTCACTTATTCCCTGAAAAGTGAAAGTGAAGTTTCTTTGTTTGTTATTGTCACATCGGTCATACCAGAGGGAGAGCAGTATCATTTTAACACCACATTTGGAAGTTTAATTCTGATACCAAACAGCAATTGTCATATTTCCGCTCCATAGATTTCCATTAATGTATAACGTGCACGCTGTAATGTACACACAGATGGGTCTTCTCACCAACATGTTCCGCTCCCTGATTACTGTGATGAAGGTTCTGGAAGGATCTAAGAGGACAGGTGAAAACAGGCGGAGTCGCCTCATTGCTCGCTGTCTTTCTTGTTTCGGCAACATATGGGGGCCAAGTGGGGTCAATGCACATCGCACATGTTAGCATGTGGTCGTGCTGCTTCGTTCCCGCCCCCTCATGCACAAGCACACATACACACACACTTGCTGGATCACTAGTTTTGGCTTGGAGATGAAGTGAAGCAGGGTGCCAGCATCACTCGATGCCTTTTGCTTCTATTCTGGAGGGGCCTCTGCCTTTTCTGTGTCTCCCTTTCAAATCCAAAGAATCGTTGTGCTGTTCTTCTCCATGTTTGGCATCGAAACACTTTGCAGTTTTGGCAGTTTTTATCTATCTGCAAGTGTTGGGAGTGAGGAGGTTTGGATTTTGTCTTGGGGATGAGGGTTTGATGTTTAACCAGCTTTGACTGGAAATGTGGTCTAAATATATATATATTTTTTTAACTCCCTAAGGTGCTCTTTTATTTTTCTGTTGCTGCTAACTTGTGGCCTATGGTGCAGTGCAGTCAAGTTCTTGCAGTAATTCTGCTTCTTGCAGTTTGCAATACCTGAGTCAAGAGTATCTTAAAGTGCCACACTGCTCAATATTTATAATTAACATACATTTTGTGTTACTCACAACCATTTTCAAAGCCATACAACTGGAAAAGTGGCATTAAAGGCAGCTATTTCCTACATTTCCTGGGTGTTATTGGGCAGAGTTCAGTCTAGACTACTTTTAACATTAAGGGCCCTATCTTGACGATCTACAGCATAAGGTCTAAAGTGCATAGTACAGTTGGGGCATGTCCAAAAATTCATTGTAGGAATATTTTGAGCAGAACATGAAATGAGTGTCATCTGTCAGTGTCTTTTAGGGTGTACTCACACTAGGCGATCCGTACCGTGCCCTAGCACGTTTGACCCCAAAGTCCTTATGACAGTTCATTTGACCAGTGTGAGTGCGCTGTACCATGCCCAGGCGCCGTACACTTAACTGCCTGAGCTCACATGCAGAGGCAATCTTGGGCACGGTTCAGGTGGACTCATACATGCTACACATGTAGTGTGATCGCTAACTGTGCCGGAGCACGGATCTGAGATTTCACATAACTGACACTGCTGTTCCATTTAACAATTACAATGAATATTATAATTAATACTACTATGGTATAGTCTAATCTTCAAATCATTCAATAGCATTTGGGTTAAAACCAGGTCTGGTTTCTTACCTTATTGATGAACATGAATCGACCACTGCACCAACACTGCACCTGACTACATCCAATTTTAAGACAAACGCACCCATGGGAGCACAGATGACAGTGCCACTTACGATTTGTGTAGCTTTGCACTAATTTGTGGAAACCTTCTTAGGAGAGGTAATCCATCATAGTGAACATTATGAATGGAGAATATTTGAAGAGCTCTTTTCCAAAACGCTATAAATCCATTTGAACTGTTTTGAGAAAAATGACATTTATTTACCCAGACCCACAAATTTTACAAACATTTATTTTATCCTGTTAAAAGAGTATACTGGCACAGTCTCAACATGTTCAACAATAACTGTCAAATCTAAACAACAATGTTGCTCACTATATAACCAATATTTTTGTATATTTTTTTCCAAAATGCTATAAATCCAGACAGACATTCATTTATTATTTCTTTCTTTTTAAAAGAACAGAACATGCAGTGGATTTCCTGTATTTCATTTCAAGGTACCACCTTTAAAAGGATGATAAAAAATGGTGTATCATGCACAACAGTGTATAGTCATAATTTTTTTTATCATCTCAATTAAGGCGGTGTTTCTGTGCCCAATTGCCACATTACTTATTAGGTTTTTTTTGTGTGATTTTGAATACAGCTGTAATCTTGGGCCATTGAGAAAGTGTGTGTGTGTGTGTGGGGCAGGGGGTGGGGATTTAGTCATAAATTATGCTTAAATCAGGAGAATATCTGTGAAAACCCTCATAGAATTGTGGGACTTTGGAGATGTTGAACATTAAACATCAAACACATAAAATTGTAAAATGTAGATAAAAAGTAATTTGGCTCAATATGACCCCTTTAATAATTATCTTACTTGATCCAAGACCATTTAATTTCAATCAGTTCATTCAATCTGTTCTTTGAACGTTCAAACCTGGATGAAAAACATCATGAATCAAACATTTTTACACATTTTTACACCTTTAAGAGGTCCGTTTGAGTTTCATTAGTGCTCGTTAAAAAGCAAAGCGTTTCAGCACAAAACGTCCCGCTAGTTTACACACAAACCCCCACATTTTAGGTATTTCGGTGACAGTTATTAAAGCAAGTTATTTTTGAAAGGAAAGGAGACTTACGCGTGGAGCTGATTGGTGGAGAGGAAATATCGCATTCAGCCACACAACAGGTGTGGCGCTTGTCACGGTTTGGAAAGTAACAGCAATTTTCAGTCCATTTTAAACACATATATGTCACGGTTTGGCATAAATAATTAAAGAGGCAGTGAATAGGATCAGTAAACTATAGAATGGCATCACAAGCTCGATTTTTTTTTTTTAACATTTGGCATTTATCGCGTTTTGGAAAAGAGCTCTTCATT